>JAYKAV010003488.1:632955-885433 GCA_035582835.1 Phoebastria nigripes | reverse complement strand
TGTTAAGCATAATTGCCCTTTGGCTTCCTGTGAAATTGTAAAAGCTTTTGAACACCCTTGCTGAACCAGCCACGAGAGCGTTTTCCGCATCCCTGCTGCATGGGAGACGTCTGGCCTGGTGCTGGGGGGGAAAAGGAAAGAAATGGTTCAGCAGGAATTTACCTCCTCTGTTCGGATGCTTTCTAGTGTGTGTCTTGCCTGGAAACTGGGCCAGTGAATGTCCCCTGCCACCAGCCTCTGTGCCGGTCCCCCATGTTTGGTTTGTGGCTATCTTCCCCCCACCCAGTTCCCCACTTGTGGGGTGGGAGATCCACCACCTCTGTGGTCACCCCCTTTTTTGGCCAGTTTGGCACTGTAGCAGGCAGCTGTTCTCGCCAACAAGCAATCCATGGGAATTTACTCCAGCTCCACCTGATACCTGGAGTATTCCTATTTTTGCACCCTTATCTCCTAATGAGTTTATAATCTAGAACGGAACAGTATCCCTGCTGTTCTCCAGACTTCTTATCAAATGATTTCGCTATCAGACACGTTCAGATGACAGACAAGCCACTTCTGGCCCTGTGTGGGTTCCTGTGTGGGTGCTTTTTTTGAGTAGGAATGGACTAGAGCAGAAATTTTGTGTTATGTCAAATGGGAGAAGAATGAAAACCACCTACGCACAGAGCTCTGCAGGCATGTTCCGGGTGTAATATTTGGGTGCTGGCTGTCCAACCCTAGACGTGGTGGATATAACTCAGTATTTCTTCTTCTAGTGCCTTTGGGTTAGAAGAAAACATTTTAATATCCACACACCTCTAATAAACTAAAGCTGTAACGAGGCTTTTTCTATTCGTATTGCTCTTTTGTTGTCTCCTATGCGCATTTACCATTGATTTTTGCAAAACTCCCCTATACTGTAACTATGCAGTTATAAACTAGTGTTATTGAGGGGAACTGAGGAGAGAAAGGATAGCCATAAAATTACTGGTTGCAAACAAACACTGCAGCTCTATTTGGGTGTTTATCAGTAACACCTGGAGATTATTGCATACAACCTTCCTAATCAGTAAATCAGCCAGCCACCAGTTGTTTCCTTAGCCACATCAGACAAAAATGTAACAGCTGTTTAATTTACTTTTTTTATGGTAGGAAATTCATATCCTGAATCATTGATATCTTTATTTTGCAACTTGCTACCATCAAATTATTTCTTTTCTTTTCTCTCAGTGTTGCCTGCTATAAAAGATGGGAGGGTCTGCATGCACAAGGTGGCCTGATGTCATCTTTCAGGATGGTGCCCGCATGAAAACTAAATGAAACTCTCTGGAGCTTTCCTAAGTTGGGACATCCCCTCAAGTCCAAGGAGGGGCACTTGCTAATGTGAGCAGGAACTGAAGGAAGCACAAGCACAGAGACGAAGCTTTGCAATCTCTAGAAACTCTAAAGCAAATGGCTTCGGTTGGCTTGAGACTGTGCAACAGCCAGCTACAACTGAATGCTTTATTGCCGTCTGGAAGTGTTTATTTTCTGAACATAAATTCAAGGGACAGATTCAAGGCATGTCTAGAAATAAAGCATATCATCATGTGAGCTAAGCTGACAAGGACAATTTACTGTACCCTGCATTCGTTCTGGGCCAATCGGAAGAGAAGAGGCTATTAACATCCTGAAATTCCCGCTGTTCGGCTCTCCCTGTCCCTTCACTGAACTCAGGAATGGCATGTATTAACCCCTTGAGGGCCTCCCATGCACGGCGCACATCCAAAGAAGGGACACTTGTTTAGGCCCGGTAGACATATGCAGTATGTCCAGCTTTTATTGACAGCAACAGCAAACTGCTTTAAAAGCCATGACATGGCCTGTGCTGTCTGGAGGCCCAGCACAGGGTTAACATCTTTCCTAGAGGCAGTTGCGGTGCTGTAGATGAGCATTGACTTTGTTTAAATACGAGAGTTCACTGGTCAGCTTGACCTTGAATTCTCTTGCAAAGACAGGAACAAGTTGACATACTGTTCGTGTTTCCAGTGGCTGCAAAGTTCAGGGAATACAACGCAACTGCAGCTCACATGCCGTGAGCATCACTTAAAGAAGAGAAGGGAAAGTTCATTTCCTACTTTTTAAATCCTGCCAGCAAGAAAAGTAACAAAACCAGAAGAGAGTCAGAAGGTAAAGCATAAAGGGCACAACAGCAGATATTGCAGAGAAAAGGTGCCATTCATAGTCGGGAATGTGTTATAATAAAATCCACAAGCAAAAGTCCACAGAGGACTGTTTGCATAGCAGCATTACAATATCTACATGTGTAAATAGAGGGAACAGCCTTTAAATCCACGTTGCAGCAGCAACTGTTGGGTCTTTTACCTGCAGCCACGCTGCTTGAAGTATTCGTCCTGACTTCATGAATGTCCTTGTATAGGACAGTACAATCAGCCCTATTTGAACATTGCAGCTGAGGGAAACATATTATTCTGGCTCTGAACATGAGTTTTCTGCATACAGCACTGCAGAAGGGCAGTGCAGTTAAGTTAACTGGTCTCCAGCTCCTTCTTTTCATCCTGTCCCCTCTCTACGTGGTAAGGGGGTACAGGTTCAGCACAGCAGCTCRTGGCTGCTCACCTCTGCACCTCCAGCCCCTGTGTGAGAAAACATAGGCTGGTGCCTTATGGAGTGCATGGGGAAAGGGAAGCCCAAGAAGAAAACTCCATATCAGCTTTTCTACGTTTTCTTTTAAATCGAGGCTGGCTCACATGTTGCCTGGTGAGGCTGAAGGCACAGCACACCCAGGCACTCCTGCAGCCACAGACCTATAGAGGCAAGAGCAGAAGCAGGAGTAGATGCTGGATCCTGGGTCATGGTCAGCCCCTCAGACAGCTTCTCTATTTGTTTATCACTGTGCCTAAAAACACATGGAGTAAATCCACACATATTAAAAACACACACACTCCCCCCCGCAGTTTGGTCCCATTTTTCATTTGGGAAATGTATTTCTGTATTTTGGCACAGAGTCATGCAGCAGGATCTCTCTACTATATTGGCATAATGTTCACAGCTGTAATCAAAACATTTGTTCTCCTATCTTCTCCCAAATCACTTGGGGTCTCCTTCTCCCACCAAGGAGCCTGTCTCATTCATTCCCTGATTACTACACATGGCTTAAGTATTGCAGCCTTCAGTACTAGACCAGAATAATATAAGAACCACAAAGAATCATTTATCTGGCATGGCATATTTTATGCTCTTGTGTAAGTTTTCCTAAGGGACTTCTGAATGTCCTACTGGGTGACTGTAAAGACACCAAGGACTCAAAGTCATGGGTATCATCTTTATTACAAGCCCTAAAAGACTCAGCACAAAGACAAAGCTGAGTGAATTTAACTTTTCTGAAATTAAGATACTATATTGTCTCACCAAAGTCCTTCCAAAGATCCCGTTAAGAGCAGAGTGGTTTGGGGCTGAAAGGATCCTAGTACTGAAATTTATCTTAATCTTCTACTACTATAGAAATGTTTCTGCGTTTTAAAAATACACTCCCTATTTCTTACTTCAGACTACCTTAATCTCAAATTAGCCTTCTGAGCAAAGGTCAGGAGTGCAGGAGTGCAGGTCTTATTGGTTCAATAAGACCTGCACTCCTGCAGGTCTACCAATTTTTGTGTTGTTTCAAGGAAATAACACAAAATCACACAGGCTATTGCAGAAGTCTTTGTTAACAACTTCCTGAATACTGAGAGGCTGCTCAGGCATGAGCTGTCTATACAGCCAGAAAATGCTGTTATTAGAAACACATTAGTGTGAGAAAATTTTTTTAAAAACATATACATGGCTAATAGATACATTCATCTCATAGCTTTCACAGTAAAAGTCTTGGACTAGTGCTTCTGATTAATTATTAATGTTTGTCGTCTTGTTCTTTTTTTCAGTGTGTTTACAACTTAGCCTTGCCTCTCTCTCTTTTTCCCAAAATGCTTGCACATAACAAACCTCAGATAACTACACTGGTAGCTGTTGTACTATTACTCTCCAATGTCCGTAATAATGATGAAATGTTAAGTATAATGTACCAATAAATATTTTGGAGTTAGGGAACTGGCAGGTATGTGGGGAAGGCACTTTGTGTTAACAGTTGATATACTGTTGTTACGTCGATGAAAACTGGGGCTAATGCATTTGTGTAAAGATCCTCGTTTTAAAGTGATTTTCCTTTCTTTCTTTCTTTTTTTGTTTGTGTCCTTGTGCCTGAACATTTGACCCTGGGGGAGTAGGATGGAAAGATTGTTTAAACAGCAGAGAATTGTTTATTTCAATATTCTCCCTCTTTTTTCCCCCCTTTTCAGTTCTCTTTACAGGTAAATCACTCACAATATGGGAGAATCTCAGAAAGTTCAGAGGTTTGGGGCAGGAAACGCCTTCCCTCTCCACAAAGTTTGGATTCAGAGCTAAATTTATCTGAATGCTGTCATTTCCCTGCTTTTCCTTCTCTACCTCCTTCACTACATTCCTCTTTCTCCCTCCCCATTCCCAGCCACCCAGATCTTATCCTTTCCTTGACCTGCAGCTCCCCCTCCCTAGCCTTCCACTGCTCTAAAATGTCTGGAGGCTACGGCTGAAGGTGGTAGTTTCTCCTGTCGGGTTTTTTTATTCCTGGGCTGTAGTATAGCAAGAAATGCTCTATAATCCTTTGCCCTCAGAGGCTGTCTCCATCGACAGATGCTAAAAGCAGGTTCGGTGGCCCCTAAGATGAAAAGGCAGCAGTGGTGCCCAGCAGAGAAGTCCAGGCTTGCTCATGGCTTGCTGGGTGCAAGCGCCCGCTGGTGATGCAGCAAAGGGCCCATGTGGGTATGGGCCATTGCAATTTATTTTAGGTAAAAGGATTCTGAAATAGGTGTGGAAGTTCAGCCAAATTTCCAGCCTGCTCCTGCTTTGTCTAAAATGTTCGGCACATTTGCATCACTTACCGCTGTCTTGAATGGTCTGTCCTGGTAGGGAATACACAGAGTTCAACAAGATCCCTCTCTTTTTTTGTTTTCTTTTTTCTTTTTTTTTCTTTCTTTTTTTTTTTTTTTTTTTTTTTTTTTTTTTTTTTTTTTTTTTTTTTTTTTTTTTTTTTTAAATATTGTAGTCTTGCACTATGGCTATTCTAGTTTTTCACAGAAGTGGCAGGCAGCCAAAGACTGGAGTCATTATTTGCAAACTCTAAAAATAGAGTCAAGATTTATAGGAAGAAAACAGATATGTCTTGTTACAAAACCATGAATAAGGATTGGCATGAACATAACGGTTTATTCTTTTTTGATACTGCTTATTGTAAATTGCACTCTATCTTTCTGGGAGATACACTAGATAGTTACAGTACAGAAACATTTCCTTTACTTGAAAGTGCTGGAGAACTACAGTTTATTGTAGTTGTACAGTTTACAGTTGTAAAGACTTGATTATTCAAAGGAAGCGATAAGAGATGAGGTAGCCCCTGGGAATTTTGTGCATTGTTGGGGTGGACAGTTTGTTTTAAAAAAAGTATTAGTGATCTTCTTCTGCAGGTCACGGCTGATAAAAATTACATTCAGCACGTCTTTTCGCCCAGCGTAAAGGTGCCTTACGAGTTGCACTTCTGGATAATACTGCTTGTTATTATAAACCGTGAACATCACATCCCTGATCTAACTCATGTTAATAACTACGCACACTATCTCCTTCCTCGTAGGTTCTGGCAGAGCAGTAACAAAAGGGAAAAAAAAAAAAGAAAAAAAGGAGAGGGGGAGCATAAAGCATAGAGAAAGAGAGGGAGAGACTTTCACAAAGAGTTAAAAAGGCCTGATGAAATCCTTACAATGTACACCATATGGCTTGACATTTACCAGATTAGTTAAACATTTCTACTGGGGATAAATATTCCTGCACATCGATGTAAAGAAATTGCATGAGACAAGGGCACATACAGCATATTTATGCCATGGAATAATCTCCGGCCCTCCCTCCCCCCCCCCTTTTTTTTTCTTCCCTCCCCTTTGCTAGCAGAATTTGTGTTACCGAACGTGTAAGGGCCAATGGTACTAAACCCAAATGAGCCCCCACTCCTGTGCACTCCTGAGCTGCTTGTCAATGTGGCTGCAAACACAAGCCCCCTCCCAACATCGCCCCAAACGCACTCAAAACTCTCGCCCAAAAAAGTTTCGAATGAGCAATCTTGCTGTAAAAAAAAAAAAAACAACTCTATGGAGAGGCTAAAACATTAAAGTTTGTCAAAATCTATTTCAGGACTCGGGTTGCCTGAGGAGAGATGACTGTGATGGCTGCCAAACTGATTCGAGGCGGGTTGATGCAGAGGAGGTGACTGCTGGTGCCCGTGTCTGGTGTAGACTACTCCGCTCCTTGGTGAACAGCCCTAAAGCCATAGATTTCATTTGATCTTTGCAAAGGCTAACATCTGTCTGCTGTCATTTTAGTAAGATTGATGACAGGCTGGGATAGGGGAGGAGGAGGGGGAGTGCAGTGGGAGGAAGGCTGGTCCCCACAGCCCCAACGGCTGTGGCCAAGCCTGCCTGGAGTCGCTGGCCCGGACCCTCTGGTCGGCTGCGGCAGTGGCAGGGAGTCGCTCCTGCACCGCTCCGGCAGTAATTGTGCTGGGTTGTTACAGCAGATTGCAGGAACTCAGAGACATAGAGACAGCATTTTGCACCTTATATATCTTAATAGATTATTCGTGTCACAAGCAACACAGAGCGAAATGTTATGACAACCATAAGAATGTAGTTTACTGTGGCTTAATGTGGCTGGGCAGTGCAGGGTAAAGCTATCAAAAAAAATTTCTTTTTTTTTTTTTTAAAGTTTCCGAGAGAAACTAACCAATGTGGACATGCAGCTATTTTTATATGAAACCCTGACTTTTGGCAAACTCTTTCCAGGCTATAGCAGAAAATGCTTACTCTTTTATTAGTAGTAGTATCGCAGTGCCAAAGTAAAAATCATATGCTTTCCCACTTGGAAGCTTTCTTGCAAGCTGATGTCTAAGCTGATGTAATAGGGGAATCTTCTACAAAGGACGCATGTCCCAAACGGCGCAGCCAGTTGCTGGCTGCAGCATGCAATACGCCTCAGAAAAAAATAGCTTTCATACTTGGGCAGGATGAAGTCCATGTATCTTTTTCCATGAATGAATGAGTGAATGAACGACTATCAATGCTGAAATTTGATCTTACCGCAAAATCCTAGAGATTCAGGTTTCACCAGGCGCATGTATGTGTACAAGAGGGATCTCRGCATTTCTGGGAAAGAAGTGCGGTGTGCTGCGGAAGAAATGCATAGTGATAGGGTTACTGACCTCGTGGATTGGGAAGCGAGAAATGTACCTGCGAATCTTAATCCTGATATTAGATTGGAAACCATTGAGGCAAGGGCTGGAAGCAGCTCTAGATCCTCTCTGGGACCTGGAGGGGAGACGGGTGCATAAGCCGGTAACTTTAACAAGCTGGAATTCAAAATATGCCCGACCTAAAACCCCAGGCTGGGACGTGTATGAGCTTAGGGGAAAGCTCAGCTCCAGCCCCTCCTGTTGAGATTTACAGTGCTGAGACCGATGCCGTGCACACTCTAACCGCACAGTGTCCCATCATGACAAAATGACATCACGTGAGGATGGGATTTCAGCTGTGGGCAGGGAAAAATGCAGTTTAGAGTATGAAAACAAGCTGTGCACTTCTTATTCTTGTGGGTCAGGGAAGAGCAGAGACTCCCACCCAAATGGGAGGGCTGGCCTGGGCCCCACATGAACTTTGTGCTTGGGTGATCACGGGTGCCTGGATTGATAAAGAGTGAGCCACAGAGATAAATACACGTACGGAGGAAAATAAGAACAGATAATGGATTGGCGTAAGTCGCAGTATATTTCCTCTTAGTGATGAAAGGCTAAGAGTGAGTTATAGATCTTTCCTCGTGATAAGAACAGATATTTCTTTCCAAATCATTTATCTATAAGATACTGAGATATTATTTAGGTCTGCATTGGTATTAATCTGGCTCTTTGCATTTCCGTCCCAGTCCTTCAGCAGGTGAAAACGTGCTGGTAGGGATCCTAAAGGTTTCGTCTGCAGCTCCCGTGGATGAGGAATTAGTTTTTATTGTAGGGAGCTGAGAAGACAGAGGGCGTGTTTATCCTAGTGCCTCAGGTAAATGTGACATGGCTGTTTATTCATTACCAGAGTTTAAATCTTCGTTTGTTCAGGTCCTTAATGTATGAGAAGCAATCGCTGTAAGTGTTACAAGATCTGTTTACTGTTTGGGATATAATTAACTTAAAAAAAAAAAAAAAAAAAAAAAAAAAAAAGAAAAAAAAAGAAAGAGGATGCCTGTATGAAGAAAACAACCCCACCTGACAACTTTGATGTAAGAAGAGCCTGAGCCTTCTCCCTTTGACTGCTCCGGAGACGCTGGCGCGTCGGGTGGGTGCGCTCAGCCCTTTCATCCCCGCAGTCAAGGCTGTGTAACATTTACATGTCTCAGAGATACGACATGTGTACGGTACACGTATGTGAGGGCGGGTAGCCTCGGCTTGAAAAGAGAATTCAGAAAAAAGCGGCATGTTTTTGTCAACGGGGAAAGATTAGAGTACCTGATTTTGCAGCTAGAGTGGAGAAATGTTTTCCTGTGCAATTAGAAAAGCCATCATTATTATTATCGTTATTAATAATAATAATAACAAAGTTGTTATTATTTTAAAAAATTTATTTACTAAAGGTCCGTCCTTCAACCCGCTTCCCCTGAGGGGCTGGGCTGTGCCCTGGGGTGGAGCCACCAGTACTGGCTGGAACCAGCTGGAACCGGCTGGAACCGGCCGTGCCCAGCGGGGGGCAGCCCCCACCTCTCCTCACAGCGTCGAGCTCTCCACGAAGCTGCCTCCAGCTTGAGGAGATGGTGGAAACATTAGGGACAGGCAATGACACCGGGGCTGAGAGGAGAGCGCAGGTGAGCTGGGGACAGAGCCCGGGGTGCGTCACCGGCTGGACAGTGTCAGCCAGGGCTGTGGGAAGGAGGGGCGGGGGGGCGGGCTGGGCGCCATGTCTGTGAATAACGGCTGTTTGTCTGCAAAGACGCTTGCAGGTCAAGGGGACTCGCATTTCTGCTAAACAGTCCGGTATATCTTCACCTTCTGTAATCTCAGCTGGACCCTTTGCTATCATGCTTTCCCCCTGTAAACCCCTGCTTTTGAATCTTAAGAGAAATCTTTACAGTGGTCAGTAAATCCTAATGTTGTACTTGTTCTGTTTTATGAGATTTCCAGTAACACATGGCTTCGGAGATTTGCCACTTGGCGGATCAAACAGCTCTAAGGACACAGCAGACTTGGGCTGAAGGGGGGAAGAAGTCAACTGTTCCCATCTTGTTTAAATGAGCTTCAGGTTCAGTACATTAACGTGCTAATAAGGAAGTCTTGTGTTCCCACACTGTTCTTAAAGGCATTCTCACACTGCTGACCTGACCTCTTTAATCCTGGCTTTCCTGAAGGAAAAGCTGATCCATCAGGCCTCCTGTATCTAAAATGGGATGAAAGGAAGCGATGGACCTATTTCTACGCTGGTGTTTCTCAGGTACCTCAAGCAGCCTTGTTCTTTTTGTAGTCATCTCTCATTTCCCTGGGAAGAAGAAAAAAAAAAAAAGAAAAAACCCCTAGATGTGAGGGCTCAAATCACTAAAGATGAGAAACAGCAAAAGGAAATAAAGAGGTCATACACCTAAGTTAGCTTATGATTAAAAAGAAATTAGTGGGGCTATTTTTAATTTGTTTAAATATATTACTTTCTATTAAAAAGGTCTTTATATTTCACTAAGTATGAGATGAAGTGTGTCACCAGAGAAAGATTTTTCAGTTTTAGTCTCTTTTCTCTTAAACAATTAGAAGTCAAAGAAACTCCACTGAAGTCACAAATGTGAAGCCAGCAGAAATGGCAGCAGAGTGGGACTTTTCCTCTATAATACAGCGTGGTTGCCTTCCAGTGGGGCCAGTTTGCAAGAATTCAGGGAAAGACAGACGTAAGCTGTGCAGAACAGGTACATTGTGGATCGGTCTGTGGTACCACATAGCCCCCCAAATATTCAGCCTCATAATGTTGTGCAGCCTTGAGTAGCAAAACGCTGCATCCCTGTGCTCAGACCCAGCCGAAGGTGTTTGAGCCCCAGCCCAAGGAGCTGGTGGGAGCCCTTTTGGAGGCTGAAGTGCATCTTGTATCTGAGTTGTGCTGCCAGAGCTTATGTCTTTTTTTGTTAAATGTGCTAGGCTATGGATATTTTCAGGCTGCAGCTGACAGAAATTAGAAAGGATAGTTGTAAATGAAGTTTTGTAATGCCAGAAGTCTATGATGGAGCTTTTTTAATCAGTGCATGAGCTAAACGGTGGTCCAACTGTTCTAAGATTTTCTGTGAGTTTGCTTGGTTTTCCGTTTTTCCTCTGTATTTTCACTTCTGGAATATCTCTTTTGTTAAATGGAGTGCCTTAAGAGTGAACACAGCAATTGGGTTAGTCTCCACAAACCTGTGAGGCTATGAGGGAAATCCACCATAATGTTTAAAAAAAAATAATAAAACGTTTGGTTAGGAATTTGTCACAAAACTCCAAAACAATGCAGACATCCTCAGTTTCTTGTTTCATTCCCAGCTGGAAAGTCAGGCCAGAATCACTGAACATTTCACCAAGTCTTGCTAACCTTCTGAGCTGAGTTGTGAGAAATTGTTCTTGACATCACATGAGCTGGGCCACAAGGCAGGACTAATGTGATATTTGCTGTCGAAGGTTTCCTAGGAAACATGCTAGTTAGAGCGCTCAGCCCTCCCTGCCACCCTTCCCGCATCCTCCAGTTTCACCCCTTCCCATAGGTTTTGCAGAGGGCAGTGATGTCCCCTCTGACCTCCGGACACGCTCGGCGCAGACCTCCCGCTACAGTGCGATGCTTCCCAGCAGCCATGCGCACCCAGCTGAGCGGAGAGTGGTTGTGGAGATTTTGAAGCTCACCCACCTAATTGCCATTTTTTCTGTGATTTATCCCTTTCCCTCCCCTTTTTTTTTTCCCCAGCACTCTGCAATGGGAGAGGTGAGAGAAACTAGGCTACACCCTACAAGACTGGAGCTGGAGAGAAGGAAATTTGAGCCTTCCCAGCAATCTTAACCTTTCCTGCCAAAGGGGAACTGGTGGAAAAAGGTTAGGAAAATCAGCAGATAACTTAAAACTTAACTTGCCACAAGGCTCCTCATCTTTTGACTGCAGTTTGCAATACAATAGCTGTTATGGTACATAACCTATAGGGATTTTTCAGCTGAATGGGGTTCCCCACTTCATTCCCACAATTTCATCTGGTGGCTGTAGATGCTGTGCTTGACATCAGACCCACATAAATGATTCCTATCATTCAGGCCAAACTTTTCAGCTTGGCCGTTTGGAGCAGCAGGATAGTTCCCATTGAGGATGAGATGAATGGAGTTGGTTCACACATGTTAACCAAATGCAAATCCTTAGATGGAAACTCATGGTCAGCTTTTTCCAATGCTATTTTCAGAACTTCCACAAAAGACTGTGCTGTGATTATATGTATTCATGATATGTATATCATGTATTCAGCTCAAACAATATTTGAATGATGCATTTAGAATTCTTCCTAAAAAAGGACCTTGCTTCTGTAAACTGCATCATATTTGTAAAAGAGGAAAAAAAATCTAGCTTGCTTTTCCTTTCTTTCTCTCTTTCTTTTTAATATATCATTTCATAAGGCTGTAAGAATTGGTGTTAATGGTACATTACACACAGACACACTTCTACATAATCATATGCATTTGCATGTATGCCATACATAAACAAGCCTATGGAATTCCGACTCTTCATTGTTAAGTTTGTCTCCATATTTTTCAAAGCAAAGAAGCTCTGGGTGTCAAACAGTTGTTTTTTTCACTCTCTTTCAGTGGGCTGTACAGCAGATACAGCCAACAAAATAAAGCATTGGGGGTTTTGTGGGGGTTTTTTTTTTTGTTTTTTTCTTTTTCCTACCTGGCCATTTATAACTACCTATTTTCCCTCTTGTCTCCTCCACTGATAAAACACCATTTTTTTGACTTCGTCATTAAGTGTCCTTCACGTTGCCAATATTGATTTCCCCAACCCCTTGAAGGCCAAGAGTGTCACCTCCATGATGCTCCCTGCAGCCACTGACTTGGAAGACAGGAGAGCTAAGGTTGCTACTGCCAGGCATTGGTTTCCCACGTGGTAGGCAAGAAGACAAGTAGCCTTAAGTCACTGGACTGTCTGATTCATTTATCTCTATGATGCCATTCACTTCACCTTACCGCATGTTTGTGTAGTGAAGTTGTTTGGCCAACATGCCCTATGGGCCTTGTCTTAGTAATGAAAGTGCAGAGGGTGGAAAAGAAATTCCATTCTGGATTGTTTAGCTCTATCTTCAGTTTCTGGTGGCATCCAAAAGATTGGGCTGGCTTTTGGGCTGACTTTTCAGTGTGCTTTCAGATTCAAAAGAGCAAAGGCAGCAGGACTTCACCTGTGTAAATCTGGGCAGAATTTGGGTCTTTGTGGCCAGAGAAGGAAAACCAGTAATACTCTTTTCTTTCTGTTCAAACCCAGAAAAGTTTCTTCCAAGCATTAAGACCGTAGGACAGATGATGTCAATCAGCTTCAGAGAAACAGCATCAGCTTAGCTGAGAATCTGCATACAAGTCTCAGGTCTGTACCAATCTTATCGATCAGCACTTTTCATTGTAGAGTCATGCTTTTTTTGCACGAAAGCGATGGTGGATTTGCAAATCAGCCTCTACCTGTGAGATACCATCATGAAACCACATTGCTCATAGAAGGCAGAACTTTTCTGAATTATGGTAGAATACCCAATATGTAAGACTCTGGTGGGTCACCCAGACAATTAACTCATTTTCAAAGCACTTTAAGAATGTCAGTCCTCGTGGCACCACGTGTAATATAT
Source organism: Phoebastria nigripes (assembly GCA_035582835.1). Classification (NCBI taxonomy): domain Eukaryota; kingdom Metazoa; phylum Chordata; class Aves; order Procellariiformes; family Diomedeidae; genus Phoebastria; species Phoebastria nigripes. The sequence goes on along the minus strand of JAYKAV010003488.1, from coordinate 872,482 downwards.
GTCAGGGGATATTGTTATCCCCCATTGCCAGCTGAGGAAGGGAGGAAAGGAGATTACAAAACCGCAACTTGAGTTATTGTTGGAGGCAGGACTGGAACTTGGGATTTCCTGGACAGATTACCACCCTTGACTTCTCCCTCAGTTGGTATAATTAGCAGTGTCCTGGATCTCTCTTATTCCCATGCAAGAACACATTTGAATACATTTTTCTTGGAAATTGTCTGTCTTGGGGTCATTTSTGTTGTGCACTTCTGGCTGTTAATGATCTGTTGTCTGCAGTGAAATGCTCACTAGTACACTGTAAATCATGAACAGATGTAAAGGCGTCCATTTGTGACTACTGATTTAATCTCTCTGGATTTCTGAAATTGGCTACCTGTAGAACTTTGGGAGCCACGTCTTGGAAAAAAGCAATCTTTGGGGCTCTTTAATTTTTTTGTTCTTGACTGCTAGCCATTCAGATGGATGTCTTACATCCTTGAGATGAACTTAGTGCAGTCCTCATTGACCTAGCAAGCCATTTTTTCCCTGATGACAAGCTGGGATCACATCTTGTAATGACTGCTGCAAGATTGTCTTGTTAGGGAAAGGGCTAAGGTGGGATCGTCTTTAATGACAATGAAAGCACCTCATAAAATCTGATTCTTCGGTTTTACAGGCATGGCTTTAGAATTTTAGCCGATGCGGACTTAGTAAATCAGTCAGTCAAAAATTATATCAGTTGAAGTGTAATGTTCATGGCAGTCCAAAAACCTGAACATGTAGGTGATTTGGAGGGCATTTTGTTAACTCTTTAATTGGTCGTTTGAGTGCTGGAGGCAGTAGCTAATTGCCTGTAGGTCAGAGTAGTCCTAGAGCTTAGGTAAATGTATATTGTCATATGTCACATTTTCATATGGCTCCTTTGCACAGGTTGGTAAAAATGATTGCTGCATAATTAAAATTAAGACAAGGTGGGAAAAGTGATTCAATTAAACCCCTGAAGCCATTGCACAAATTATCTGAAGTACCAAAAACTAATGAATAGTTAAAACTAGTTTTATCTTTTCACTCTTCATTCTTGAATCCTGAGGGTGTTAAAATGGCTGCAGTCTCTCTCAAAGTTCTCAGAGGTAAGTTTTTGGGTGGGCAGTGCAAGTATGAGTCAGCGCAGAGGAATCCAGGCCTTTTAAAATACCAGCACACAGAAACTTTGTTGCCTAGTTGTTTTGAATTGAAAATAACCAGACCTTACGCACAAGAGACCTTTTGGTTTCTCCACCAGCCCAGAATTATTTTGAAAACATCTGCAATATTTCACTCTGCATGCAGCAGGTATTATATACCAGGGAGGGTGATGACAGTAAAAATAAATGAGATATGTTGTAACCAAAACATCCCAAGTTTTACATCATACATTTCACAACCCTAGCAAGCATCCTGTGCTTTGACTTGAAGGCTAAAGGCATGTGGTAGTTTTACAAATGTCTATTAGTATTAACAAATATGTTCCATTATTAGACAGTGTGCCACTGCCCCAACCTCCTGGTGCAAGAGGTGAGTTAATATGGCTTATAAAATATAAGAGTGCTGCAGGCACAAGCTATGGAAATAAGAGCCCCGGCTAAGCAGGAGGTCTCATTACATTTGGTGGGACAACTTACTAGAGGCCTGAACATGAGTATAAAAGCTGCCTCCCAGCTAAGACTTTTTATGGTTCCTGTCCTTTCCCAGAGCAATACAACTTTAGGAGGTTTAGAGCAACAAGGTCTGCACCTTTGGATACTGGCAGTGTGCTAATTCTGGCTGGGTTTAAAATGAGAGGTGAATGAGAGAATTAAGATATGTATGTTTGCGCTAYCTCTGTGCTTTTTAGCAGAATTTTTTGATGCTTGAAAGTAGTGGGGCACTTAGGAGTTGTGCTCTTGCACAGTTTTGGGTTTTTTTGCATGGCGCTCTGCTGCTAGCTGTAAACCTCCATTTCTGGGAAACAGAGTGTTTCTTGGCCAGGGTTGCCAGGATTGTGAGTGTGTGCACAGAGAGGACCTGATATGCTGAAACTGTATAAACAGTGCACCTTACGAGGAAATAAAAAAGTCTTGCTTATCTTCATTAGAACAGATATTGTCCTGAAATATTTTTAAAATATACCCTACTACAGACTGTTTCCAGCCATCCAAGTTGAGGTGTCTGTAGGCATTGCCCCTTGCAGGAGTGGTGTAGATGTACAGTATATATGAAGAACACAATAGTGTCTTTTTATGCTTCCACCTCTTTGAATGTTATTCTCGCTCTGCATTTGAAAGTAACAGTTATAAAACCTATTCTGATGCTTATCCAAAGCTTAAACAGAAACCTTAAATAGGAACTCATTTATTATCATAGGTAGCATATTTATCTATGTACTAGCTTTATCAAACCAACAAGATCCCTGCTGAGGACCAGGATGATTCAGGGAATAGTAGGTTACGAAAACATGACAACGTCAGCTCACTAGATGAGTCCTTCATCAATGGGTAAAGCTTCTGTAGGTAGAAAAAATAAACCTTCCTGAAGGTTTCTGTGGATCAAAATCCCAAGAGATGCGGAGAGCAGAATAGGGTAAAAGGAGAGAACTGAAACACAGGAGGTGTTCAAATCACGTGAGGTCTCCACTTTCCCGTTCTTCCTAGTGGAAAAGCAAACAGCCAAACATTGCCAGGAGTGTCCTAAAAAGTCAAAATTGTGAATAGGCAAATGTCTCTCCTGGTGTTCCAGTCTCCCCACCAAAATACTTTCTTCAGTCTTTTTTGGTGTGTGTTCAGCCTAGACTGCTGGTAATCAGAGACAAAATTTCCACTGTTTCTTACCTGCGATTCAAGAAAAACACTGCTTATGTGATTAAACAGAGTGTTTTTCTGTAGCCTTTTCTGTATACTCTTGGCCTGAGACCACCCAAATGCCAGGTAAAGTATTGCTTGTGATCAGTCTAGGTTTTTCTTCCACTACAAGGCTTAAGTGACAGTCTGTAGTTGCTTGCTTTTATAAATGCAGATTGAGATTTTAGAAGACTATGAACAAAAAACAGATTATGGTGTAGGCTGTCGCGGATTGCACCGAGAGAGCACTGAAATTCCTGCTCTGCACATAGGAATGTGGAAATGACTCAAGTGTTTGGGATGCCTTTGTGGAGTCCAGAGAGAGAGAGAGAGAGAGAGAGAGTATTGTATTACTTTTATATAGATGTATATGGCAATACCATACAAAACTAATACGAGACATAAAAGTTGTTAAAAGACGTTATGTGACAGATTCACAATTTTTCCTCTGTATGTAGAGAGCAATTCAAGGTCATGACGCCGAATTCATCTTTCAAAAGTGCCTCATTTCATTGACTACAGAAGGCTTGGACCAGTACCCCGTATTTACTATAAAAATACATATTTTAAGATTTTTAAAACCAGTATTTTGATCTGTTAATATGGACCTTGTCAAAGAAAAATGCTAGCTATTGCCACCAGGCAGGTCCATTCACATGTCAGACCCTGCAAATAACAAGTGTACGCAGAGAGTTTAAAACTTTGAGGATGCAATCAGTATTGCTGGTGGAGGTGCTAGGAGCACAACCCCTGCCTGCTGGGCTTTGTGGAGAAGACCTACACAATGTGCTCATGATCAAAGCAGTGGATGGTAAAGGAATGTATTAGGGCTTTGGAGAAATTGCTTTAAAAGCCTGTGGAATTACAAAGACAGTGAGAGACTTTCCGTAGACTTTCTGGAAATGCCTTGTGAGTCACTGGTAGGTTCCCCTGAGAACTGAAGGAGCCAGTAGGAAGATGGTAATGGCCTATTAAGTTCAATAGGACATGCTTTGGTGGTGAGTGGTGGGACCATGGCATTTCCATGTGTTTTCACTAGCTAGCAGCAGAAGGGCATGCGCATTGTACTTCCTTTGGGGTACATTTTACGTGCAATGAGATAGGGATGCAAAGGCAGCTGCCTTCTCCCAGAGAGCCTGGAAGCACTGAATTTCCCTCTGGACTAGCACTCCTCCTGATATGCATCAGTGTTTTAATGGTATTCTCTTGTAAAGAGGAGGTTTTAAAAGGTGTTTTTAATACACGAGACAAACTTAAACCTCATTACCAGTGAGTCTGGGGACCTACCATCGTTGTGTTATCTCAGGGAGGCACTGCCCTTGCTCGCATTACCTCATGTGCAAGGATGTCGTGGTTTAACCCCAGCCGGCAACTAAGCCCCACACAGCCGCTCACTCACTCCCCCCGGGTGGGATGGGGGAGAGAATCGGAAGGGTAAAAGTGAGAAAATTTGGTTGAGATAAAGACAGCTTARTAGGTAAAGCAAAAGCTGCGCGCGCAAGCAAAGCCAAACAATGAATTCATTCACTCCTTCCCATCGGCAGGCAGGTGTTCAGCCATCTCCAGGAAAGCAGGGCTCCATCACACGTAACGGTTACTTGGGAAGACAAACACCATCGCTCTGAATGTCCCCCCCCTTCCTTCTTCTTCCCCCAGCTTTATATGCTGAGCATGACGTCATATGGTATGGAATATCCCTTTGGTCAGCTGTCCCGGCTGTGTCCCCTCCCAACTCCCTGTGCACCCCCAGCCTCCTCGCTGGAGGRGTGGGTTGAGAAGCAGAAAAGGCCTTGACTCTGTGTAAGCACTGCTTAGCGATAACGAAAACATCCCTGTATTATCAACACTGTTTTCAGCACAAATCCAAAACATAGCCCCATACTAGCTACTATGAAGAAAATTAACTATATCCCATCCAAAACCAGCACAAAGGACCAAAACTGTATATTGCTTGAGGCAACAGTTCTTTTATCAGCCCAACAAAAAAGCAGGGATATGAGAGCTTCCTTTGGTAGCGCGGTTGCCCAAGGATGCATCTGGAAAGTAAGGTCTGCTTTGCCATGAGTAGAGCTATTACACTGATGTTACAGGCTTTGCAAGAGGATAATGTTCTTTGGCTGTTCCCGCCGTCTCCTGGCTTATACATAAGATGACAACAAGGCTGCAAAGACTCTGTTGGATGCCCCGAAAGGGACAAAGTTAGTAATGATTGCCACGCAAAGAAAGATCAGGCATGAGTAGTGGAATTGGCTTGATTTCTTTAGACAACTTTATGACTTTGTTTTCCTTCCTAAAGTTTTTTGTTGGTTCTTTTTTAGTAAAATAAATCACAGCTCGTAAGATAACACTATGCAAATAAATACCTTGCAATGTTGCAGTATTTTTAGCGGCTCACAATTAGCCTTGATAACCCAAAGGATGGAGGCTAGCATATGTCATGGGTGGAGTTGGCAATAGCATGCGTCTTTGTGTCTATTTATGTATGACAAATTTCTTCAGTCAGATGCAGGCCACACTGAATTTAGCCATCTTGGCCTTGATATTATCCATGTGGCTAAAATTGCCAGTCCATTTACCCTGGAAATTATTACAGTGGTGCACTGCCAAATGCRCAGTTGTATTGTTCCTTCACTTCATGCTGTTGTATTCTGAGTTAAATGTACCTCTGAGTCTTAAGCAAATCTAGATTGAGTGTTTTTTGTTTAAAAGAAATCATTTGGAGCGGAGGATCTTTTAGTGTTCTTTCAGAAACTACCAATAATCTTTGTCATTTACTTCTAGCTTGGGTAGTTATGACTTAAAGGATAAGAAGGAAGTAAAAGGGCTTACGTAAGAATTCAGATGATGGATCACTTGAATTTATAGTGGGAAATTTGCTTTAGTGCAGGCTAGAGCAGGAACCATCCTAGTTTTTTCTATACACATCCAGAGAGCAATGACTAGCCCAAGTTTGTGAGCCATAAAATGAGCATACTACTTAGACCTTATATAGCTGCTGAAGGTAAGTCTATTGATGATGTAGAGATGAAGGTTCTCCTGTCTTTATCTACAACAATAACTGTTTGCTTGGAAATACATACAGAGAGACTTTGCTATACTAAAACAACCTGTCTCATTGTGCGAGTCCCTCTTTAAAGGATGAACATGCTCAGGTATCCCTGAAGAGCAGCCGTTTGGGGCATCTCTTCTTCTGGAAAGCTGTCAGGATCTGCATGCTTGAGAGGCATCCCAAGCTGGGGAGGAGATGTTTGTTTTCCAATTAGCTCTTGTCAAAGGAATAGACCTAAAAGAATGAGCCCTCCATTAGGAAAACTACTGTAAATGACAAATTCTTCATTGTTGTTCCCAAAGCAGAGAGATTTTGTTAGGGTCACCCATTCTGCAATAAGAGTTTTCTTACAATTTCATGAGGAGATAGTCTTATGTCTCCATGGGGAAAGATTCATCTCCCTATGCGATTCTTCTTTTAGGTAGGATAAGGAAAGCAGCAATTGCAAGGATTAAAGAGTAACAGCTCTCATGAAGGAAATGGACTATCAGCCATCTCTGGAGAACAGCACTGCCTGTCAGGGAGAAACTCTGATCTCCTCATACAAACCACACATTTCACTGTGCACTTGCAAGGCAAATGTTGAGCATAACATATACCTATATCTTCGTCAATAAAACCTGAACACAGAAAAGAAATATGTCCTTTCTTGTTTGTTTCGCAGAAGAGAAGAGAGGCTTGCTGGCACCAAGAGAAACCTTTCTTTTTTTGGCTTCCACTGCCATTTTTCCTCTATGGAAAGGGGGAGACATTCTCGCTCTAGTTGCATCTGTTTTCACTATTACCAAGAGCAAAATTTCCATTTTCCAAKTGAACTTAAGGTCCAAGGGCCAGCTCACTTTCCTTCAATAACTCCTGAATCTTTCTCACATGATCTTCTCTTCTCGTGATGCACATGAGAAGGAAGCCAGGAAGGGCAGCACGGCTGTCCAAAGCAAAATCTTTAGGCTCTTTCCTGAAATTCTCACACATGTGGGGCAAGCTTTCTCTTTATTACAAGGTTGAATTACGAAAGCAGGCAAAACGTGGTTAGTGTGCAATGTGCTTGTGCTCTCAAATGACTCTAGATGACTGGTCTGTTACATGCTGTCCTGCTCTTGAAGCCTGAAAGATTCTGTGTTAAGAGTAAGCCTGGTGGTAGCTTGCAAACGAAAATAATAATCCCACTGCTCACTTGTGCAGGTTCAGCCTTGGGTCATGGGAATGCACAACCAGGGTGCATGTGGCCAAGTCTGTCTGAAACATTGCAAATGGTACCTGAAATATAATGTGCTTTTTCACCCCACTTTCTTCCTATCCTTTTTCTTCTATTTCCCAGCATAATAGCATGTTTTTAGCCTCTTTTTCCCCTCCATCTGGCATTTGCCTCCTTCCTCTTTCCTTGCAGCCCACAAATGTTTGCCACTCTCTCAGCCCGCTGTCTTGGGCCCCGGACGCTGTTTGATAAACAGCAGCTAATCTCGAAGGAGCATGTCCGCTCTGCTGGCCACGCAGCAGGAAGTGGCGGTTTCCCTCCTGAGCACTGCGGTGAGGTCTCCTCCGGCAGCAAGGCCCCACTCCCCATCTTCCCCTTACACTCCTCCTGCTTCATCCCAGCACCCGGGGTGAGTCCTGGGCATGGGGGCCAGAGAGGTCCCCTCTGAGCAAAGGTGATTAGATGAAGTTAAAAATGAAAAATGTGATAGATCGGATGGATTAGACAGAAGATAGATAGATTATTCTTATTTTTTACTTGAGTAACTTTGAATTTTTAATAGCTTTGTTGGTTTTTTGTTTTTATGTTAGCTGGCTGAAGGTAAATATCTGCAATTTGGGCAATACTGCTTTGTTCCAGCTGGACACTTGGTATTGTTTATTTCTGGAATGAAACACTGTACTCGCTCTTCCAGCCCAAATGTGAGTGTTCTTTCTAAAATTTTCTTTCTAGGAGTAAACATCCCCATAATAGTCATTGCTAAACTGTTTGCAGTAGACAAACACAAAAGGATTGCAAATGCAGCCAAAGACAGAAATCAAAAGAAATATTCTCAAAAATGTTTGGCACTGTTTGCTCACCTTTGGAATATACATCCTCTTCCTCTTCTTAAAATATTTTATTTTATTTTTTTAATATAGCTGGGTGAGCTGGTATTTCTTCTGTTCGAGCTGTCTCTAAACTTATATTTCCAACAGTGGCAGCAGATTATGAGACGATACTTATAGAAATGACATTATATCATTCTTTAAAATACCCATCCTGAAAGGCAAAATCTGCAGAAATTATAGGACTAAGAGGCCTCCTTTGAGAGGCAGAAACTATTTTAACTCGTTATTTTTAGAGCTCTGCAAATCACATATTTTTCTCTTCACTGGCAATTCAAAAAAAAAATTGGAAATTGTAATAAGTTTAAAAAAAAAAAAGAATCCTTCACAACTTTTTTCTATAAAATGGAAAGTTGAAATATGTCATTTGTGGGCAAATGAGATGCTTCACTTTAATTTCAACCATTTTTTTTTAGTTCCTTTTCTTAGAAGAAAATTAAACAGAGAATGGTCTATTGTGGGCTGGCTGCCCGTATGGACTGGATGGGGGTTCTTGGTCAGGACACCTGTCCTGGAGCATGAATAGTGACACAGACACACGCACAACTAAACGTTTCTGTAGTCAGCTGATCCACCGTGAACACGGGTAACCGTGTGCCTGAGAGTCTACAGACTTTGCTCCCACTTCTACCAAGCGCCACAAGCTGTGCAAAATTAAACAAAGAAAATGAATGACCCAGAGTATTTCAGAAATAATGCTGAAATCTCCTGTGATCACCGGCATTATCCTCAGCATCGTTTCTTAAATTAGCCTATTAAGTCAATTGCCAGGGATGGGAAGGTGCTAGTGCTGTGACAAGCAGTGTGGGGAGCCCCACCATGCCCTGGGGAGGTGGTGGATCAGGGCACCCCTGCCAGGATGCTGCCCTCACATCCTTCCTGGTGCTCTGCCCATCAACGCATGGGTAAGTCATGGGAACAGCTGTTTTCAATGAGGAGATGGTGCTGTAAACAGAGCAAACAGCTCTGAAAGTTTCTGGTATTAAGGAAGGTTGAGTGCTGATTTCATTTTTATGGGAAGGATTTTGAAGAGGGTCCTGATTGGTCATAATCAGCCACTGAAAACTGATGAGGTAGGAAAGAGGTGGATAAAGAAAAGGGTAATGGCGGTGCCATAATTCCATGTGGATTAAGGAGAAACCAACATCCAATATAGCACAAAAGAAAATTTGTCAGGATTTGCTTTGACTAATGCAGGCTTTATAAACAGGAATAAGCTCACCAGAGACAGGTCTAGCAAATGAAAACAGGTGCAGGAGTTTCTTCTTTATGGCTGAGTGAAAGGGCTGTACCACATAAGGCAAATGCTGCCTTGCCTTTTCATGCCGTGCTGTGCCTTGCTGTGCCATACATACCTTCTTGTGTCACCATCTCTGACAGTGTGTACCAGAGGGAGAAGGAAAGTCAGTACAGGCACAGGAGCCCTTGGTACTGCCAGGTATTTCCTTGGAGCCATGAATGTCTGACTGCTCTTTCCTGCCCTTCCCACTCACGCTTGTCACTTTTGAACTTTTTTGTTTGTACCTGAGCCCAGCACCAGCTGAGCCTGCTCTGCACCCAGGGGCTGTCCAGCCTGCCCCACTCCCTGCTGGCCATCGCTGGCACTTTGGGCACAGCCTGGGGTGGCAGGTCTGTAATGTTGGCACCGAGCGCTTGCCTCCACTGCTTGCTGTAGAAGGAGCACCTTGCGTTTGTCCGTGCCTCTGGGACCACTGCGCTCCACAGCACTGTGGCCACTGTGGGCGTGACAGGCATAAGGAAGGTGTAGCAGAGCAGACTGGGGTCCGACTTTTCATTTTTATTTTTGTTGGGAAGGATCTTGGAGGGAAAGGGGACTGGAGCTTCCTGGGTGAGAGAGCCAGCAGCAGATTCGGTGCCTCCATGGCACTGGAGATGTTGCCAGCCGCAAGAACAAATTTGGGGCAATGGAGGAAGATGTTTACAGTGTGAAGAAGAGGGACAGGAGATCTAGAGAAGGTTAGATGATCAGTGGGGATTGACATGATATTCTGTGAGAAGAAATTATGTTTCTTGGGTGTCTTACGGGCAACTAGTTCACTGGGCTCCCACAGGATCTCACACAGGGATTGTGGCTCGTGGAGCAGTGTCAGAGAGCACCTTCACTTGCCAGACACTCTGCTCGCAAGCAGATGTCCCAGAAGATACAGTCCTGAGCCTTGTTTCCAACTCAGGAAATGACTGCTTCAATATTTGTTGTCGATAAGGAATAATAACGCTTCTATTTTCTTTTCCTTTCTTTTTTCTTTTTTAATGAGAAAAGATCTCAGTAGGAGAAACTTGTTTTTCATGGATCTCACTTCCAAAACTTTTTCCTCAGAGTGGTTCAGCCTGTAATTTAAGAGGTTTTGTTTAATTACATTTTTAAACTTCCCTCTCTTAATTACTTTTATTTTTTTTATTAACACCTAAATATGCCACTATTTGGAGCACAAACAGACAGAGATTACAATTAACAGAATAATTACACCCTTTTTGTCAGTGTAACCTCATGGTACAGAAAGTATTACAAATCCATTTTAAAACATATTAAATGTTCATATTAATGAGGATAATAGAGAACAAGTACCAGCAAACTAAATATTGTTAATGATTTTGAGCTATTAAATTCATTACCATTTCCTTTCATAATAAAGTGGTTACTTGCTAATTAGACCTTTTTTAACTCATCATTATTGAATTCATTACATTGTGTGCAGTTAACCCTTAAAGATCTGCCTGGGTATACAGATGCAATTAAAAAATAATTTCAACAGCATATGAAGCCGATATGCTGTTTGCAATCCTGCTTGTATTTTTGACGGTAGCTCCATGTACTTTTCTTCTGGTACATTTTCTTGACACATCATGCCTAGCAGCTTCTTAGCTGTCACAGCAGCTTCAGCAACACGTACGATGGAAACATGCTGTATTCATTTCATTTAGTAGCGTTTAATGTTAAAACTAAAGTAGAACCCACTTGTTTGGCCGGGGAAAAAAATATCCATCAGCGCACTAAATGGTTGACGTCAACGAGCTACTCTTCTCCGAGTTAAATCTGCTGAGAGTTGGGATGATTTACCTTTTCCTCCTACAGAGACAGATATACTTGTGCCTATCTGGGTATCTGGTCTTTCTCTGCAACCCTAGATGGAAATCCTATCCCTGCTAAAGTTCATGTCAAAATTTCTCTTGATTTCAAGGTACCCCTGAATTCATGTCCCACCAGCTCTGAGGGTTTGCTCCCCTCTTGGGGAGGGGGTGCATGCCACTGTGCCCATATGTTGTCCCATGTATCCGATTGCTGGAGAGGGCACTCCCGGGGACTGAATCAAAGTGCTTCTTTGCTTCTTCCTTCTCCCTCCAGTTCTCACTCATTCAAAGGAATAAGAGAACAGAGCCTCCATCTTTTAACTTCTTTCTTTTTTCTCCATGCACATTTTTTTTCTTCTTAAACCCCTCGAACAACACCCCCACATACACGCTTTCAAGTTACAGGTATTTAAATAGCACAAAGATACTTATTCTGCAAATCACTGGGACCTAATGGATAGCACTCCATGCCTTGCCTGGTCATGGCACAGCAGTGTGGCAGGAAAGGCGTAATAATCTCTGATTGGAAAACGCCATTTTTGGACCAACTCTGCTGTCGCAGCGCTGGCCGCATCAGCAGCTGGGCATGCACCACTCAGGTTATTCGCTGTGAGCAACGCCACCGAGGAATAATTTTACTTGGGTAGGAAAGGCTTTGTGACACTTATTGCTACTGTACTTGATGGCTGGAAGCTGGACTGATGGATACCCTGCAAATCCAATAGATAACAGATTAGATATGCATGTACTGTACGGCTCTGGAGAAATGCCGCTGCGCCATTATTCAGATCAGGCCGTCTTCCTCCTGCCAATCCGAAGCCGTGCCTTTGCATACGTGAGATATGAGGGTACAGCTGTGGGCCTGCCGGTGGGCCAGCCGCAGCCCAGTGCTCCGCCTGGCTCAGGCACTGCAGCTGCACCACAATATATAATAACAATAACACTACATATTTGTAACCTCTGTTTTATTTAAAACCAGGTCCCTTTCACCTGTAAATAGCTAGGGTATAAATGTGCCTCACCAATCACATTGGACTATTGTATTATACAGTCTATTGAATGTTTTTGGCAGGCATGAGCCCCTATGCTACTGTGTCCTTATTTTATTATTGTTTTGAGGGTAGAGCTGTGTGATTATCCATTCTTGCTTCAGGCATAGCAAGCCATCTGGAATGCTTATTAAACCCACAGGCAGATCAGAAGGATATAACTCTGATGATGTACATGTACACGGGCTGTACTACATCATCAGAGCATTGCTCCTCTGATGATGTAGTACACATTAGTGGGCCTAGATAATGGATTAGAACTAGCAGAGTGAAAGTTAGACTTTTTGAAGGATGGATATGGTGGGTTTTTTTCTCCCTCTGGGTAACTGCTGGCATAAGATGTGGAAAGCAAAATTTAAAAGTAAGCCAAGGAGGCTTCAAAACTTGTAAGTGCTTAGCTTGTCAATGGGGAGGGACAAGTGGTGATCGAGAGGCTTAAGGAGACAGTTTTGAAACCCTGAATCACTGCAAAGAGGTCATATGCACTTGTCTGCTCGAGTGAAAAGGGACATGGAACGTGTCCAGAAATAATGCCACTTCTCCAATCCTCCTTTGGTTGGTCATCACTGGGTGGATTTTTGGTAGGACTTTGGCTTTTCGTCACACTTCAGTACCACATCAAAAACCCAGCACCCTGTGTTATGACACATAGAACTAGTTTTTCAGCAGTTTCCAAATTTATGCTCATCACGTATTTGCAAGTACTATTTAGAAATAAGCTTTTCAAATGAACGAGGGATCTGATCAGCTTTCAAACTAGCCATGTGTCTTCTTTTCTGACTATGAAAAAAAATCAACATCAGTAAAAAAGAAAAACAATCTGGGCACTACGTATGGGGTGTAGGTGAATGAAGGAATAACTATTTGCATGTCTGTGGAGTTCTAAATATAATTTCTATTTCTCTTTGTTCATAACCCTTCTTGCAACAGTTTTCAGAGGTAGCTGATATTTGTCTAATCATGGAAAGGTGTTTCGTGTCTAAACAAAACCTTTTCCTGTGGAAGCCGGAAAGGTTCATAAAAGTTAGGTCATTCAGTCAGGAAACTGAATGTGTGCTATGCAATTTAGATAACAAATTGCACACTTTAAATATCAAACTGTAAATATCAAGTACTCAAAAGAATATTGAAATTTTTGAGCAATTCCAAAGAGTAACAGAACTTTTAAAGAGGAGCTGTACATAGTGAACGTATGCTCTAAGAATCATAGCTGTAAAGTAAGGCAAATGCCTGTTTTAACAATGGCAAATAGCAAGTACATAAAGGTATGGATCACATTTTATTAATGCTTACTGTGTCTCGGGTTTAGCCACTTTTGTCAACATCCTAAATATGGGCTGCGTACATCTGCATGTCTGAGTGCAGCGTGTGTGGGTAGATGCACATTCGTCAAAGCAACAATTAATGATTTTGGGTGTAGAATAGCAGTACTGTAGCAGCAGTAGTGTAATTGCTTTGCCAAAGTCTTTGCTTTAGGGGGACTGTATGGCTTTCTAGTTGGATGGTGACGAGATTATCCTGGAGGTGTAAGGGAGAGCTAATAAAAATTCCCAGTTGGAAGAGTGGAGTTCATAATTTACGTGACTGTAAACGGACAGTTTCCCTTTTTACAGATTTTGAGGTTTTTCTTGGTACACATAGTGAACCCCAGTTGTGACCATTATGTATTCCTCTTTACCTGGGCTTGATGGCCACTAGGAGAGTTTGCTCTCTCTTTCTTAGCAAGTATCTGGAGAAGTTTCTGTTTCATTCCTGTGCAGACTAGAAAGAAACTTGGAAAACTCTTCCCTCTCACTGCAAATCAGATGGCTCCTTTTTGGATAATCCATGCTAGCATAGCTCCTAGGTAGCAATTTTGGCAGGAGTGGGGGTTATGTGTGTGTGTTGATTTCCAGATTTGCACCCCTCTTAATGAAGCATCCAGCTTTTGCCCTTTTTCAAGCCTTCCTTCTTTTCTTTCCCTTGGTGCCTTACCGTGTTTCCGCTCACAGGCACACCCTTCCTTCTCTCCCCCATGAAATGCCCTCTGTCTTCTGGAGCTTGCTTTCTTGCAACCCACTGCAGGGCTGTTGCTTTCCGCCAGCAAAGCCTGCTGTGTCCCCCACTAACCTGCCCGTGCCAGTTTGCTTCTTTCCCTGCTACCACTTGGTCCCCAGCTCCAGCTCGCTGGGGAAGGAGATGACAAACTGTCACTTTCTCAAACACCCTCTCCTCCACTGACTACTCTTAAAGAGGCAGTGGGATAAATGAAATTCAGCATTCGAAAGGCTCAACTCCTCCAGAAAATATTCCACCCACAAGTGGGGAGCTTCAAAATCCATTCCTAGCAGTTAATGCTCCATCCTAAATGACATAGCTTTTCAGTAGTGACATGTGCATTGATCTGCATTACAAAAATAAGAGAAATAGCACTTCTTTTCAGCAGCAGATAATTACCAGCATACATCAGGTTCCCTCCTGCTGATACCCACAGGGTGGAGGGGATGGGAGTGGGCATTAGGTGGAGGGGACGCGGCTAGCTTGCACGTTCAGCCAGATAAATAATATTGATTGGGATTTGTGTAGAGTCCCGGCAACACCCCTCCTTGCTGGTTTGATTAGCCACAGGGGTACATTCGCTACAGTTACAGGATTTCACCCCAATCATGTCTTCCAAACAAAGGTGCTAGTTAGGCTACAAGCAGAAGCAAGCTGGGAGCTGAGAGGTTCTTCAGCCCTTATCAGAAAAGATCAGAGCCAGGTGGCCATGGCCCTGGTGGAAGAGCTGGATGAATTACGGGACAGACATGTGTAAGAAACCCTCCATCTGGGGCGGGGGTGGTGCAGGCACCCTGGCATAAGTGCAAAACTCCCTTCTCTCCCTTCCCTGCCACCCCTCTGCACACACGTAGTTTGGAGGCTTAAGAGCTGGGGGAGGTAATTCCCGATGGCTAATTGCCAGTTTTTGTAGTCTACATGAGGAGGCTACTAGCACCGTTGGGGCAAGGGTCTGCCTTAGGTGCTTGAATGGTCCCCCTCGCTGGGGTTTGGCTCTGGGGTTTGGCTCTGGGTTCCCAATGAGCAGCCACCGCCCTGTGCAGGTGAATTCAGCTTTGCAGAAACTTCTGAGCTCCTCTGCAATGAACCCCCCTCGGGCAAGAGATGCTTCAAATTTTTGCGAGGGAAGGGATGCCACTCACCAGCCGCCAAATGCCTGCACTGCCCTCCGGCAGGACAAGGGCCTTTACTTGACTCACCTCTCTTTGGGGTAGATGTCTAAAAAAATCACTGCTGTCGTTTTTCTGGCTGAACCATCAGTACACAAAAAAAATTCATTTTCACAGGAGTGCTGGAAAAACCACAGCTAGCGGGGAAAGGGTCTGCTGCTGCCTACGTGGGACTTTCCCATTTCTCACTTCATAGTCTGTCGTTCTTTAGAGGCAAATAAAGCCCACTGGCAATGGGACTGAAAGTGCTCTCTGGGTCTAAGCACGCTTCACTGTGTTAGATCAACTGAATTTCCTCTCATCAGTGAATGCAATCTGCTGTGAGAAAGTTTTACTGTCTCTGAGTCCTTATGAAAACATTCTTAGATAATTGAGACATTCCCAAACAATTAAGATAACCAGATGTGTCTGTTATTTGTAATTACCTGAACATGAATTCTTTCTTCAAGAACAGTTCCATTTTTTGTGCTTTTTGAATTACTCCAGATAATGGATAGGAAGATTAACTCCTCTGAAAAGTAATCTGTGGTTTGTACCTAGTATGTCTCATTCTGATGCAAAATCACCTCCTCCCAGAATTAAGCACTGGGGCTGAAACAATACGTGAAATGAACTTTCCAGTTCTGCTGTACTTGTGATCCACAGCCTGCAGTGCCCTTTCAGGTGATACCATGGGGTGAACTCTGAGGCTTAAAGTCTACGAACAACCCATGAAGAAGATGCTAAAATGATCTCTTCAAGCAGGGAAAATTGCTGAAGGCTCGAAAATGGTTTCACAAACCACTTTGTTAAGTAGCACAGTTTGAATAAAAGGGCTTTTGCACATCTGCATTTGCACCTAGAGCTTCTGCAACATTTTCATTTTACAAAGCACCCGGCTTTGGCTGCACTGCAGCACATGAGGTGAAGGAAGTCAAGACATCCCTGAGAAATTCACGGTGTAGGAAAGACACCTCTACATTTGGTCACTCTTTCTTCTAGTGTTTCAGTATCAAGTGGGACTTAGCCCACACCTCAAAATTGTTATTTTCAGGGCAGTAGTCATGACTTTTTGTTGCAAAACGTGTGTCTTTGAAATCTTCCTCCCTCCCCACTTCATCAAACAGAGCTTGAATCAGAACTGGCCTTTCACGCTCAGCGCTGGGGTATGCATTTGCCCATCCCTTTTCTAAGAAAGCCTCCTTCTCGGCTGCTTGCTCCCTGATGGGTTTCCCTCCTGCTCTGCTTGCAGGCARTGCTGCAGACAAGTGTTTCACCTGGACATTCGTGCCACTCCCATGTACTGCAGGCTTTTTGTTAGCAGCTCCCTAAATTCAGCTCCTTGGTCCCCCAGGGGACTGTATGTCAGTGGTCCTTTCTGCACCGAGGGCTGTAGCTTGCTCCTCTGTGCTGATTATTCCTGAATCGGTATCATTACCCCTTGCAGTCCTCCACTGAGCTTTGCACTGCTGACTTCCTCCAAATCTCTTCTTCTGTTCTTGTCCTGACATTGTCTCTCACTCCAGGCAAAGCACTGTTGCAGCTCAGGGCAAAGTTAAGCTCACTGCCTCCCCCTTCCCTCCAGCGCTGTGTACCCACTATGCTGCTTGTCCAGCCATACCGTAAGCTCATACCATTCACTAGTCCAGCAGAAAATTCAGACCCCTATTCTTTTCCATGTTATATTTCTGCTGGGTTAATGAGTTGTGTTGGCTCCCCATATGGTTAAAGGAGCTGGCACAAGGAGTAAGCAGGACCAAGGGCCAGGAGATGCTGGTGAGGATAAAAGATGCATCGGTAGGGTTAAGGGAAAGCAGCCATGCCAGTAGATCTCCGTAAGTGTGTTGTGTAATTTTGCTCTTTGTCTCCAAAACAGAACTTTTCCTTATGTGTTTATTTCTCTTTTTTTAACAACTGACAGCTCTACCAACGTGCTCAATGTATTTTCCAGCTGGCTTTCAATTTTTCAACATACTGAGGAAGTCCTATATCCTATTACTAATCACAGCTATTATCCTCATCTTTGGTACATATCTTACTGCTCATGCTTTCGTCATCTGATACCCGGGCACTGTAAATAGGAAGGTGGGGAGCATCCAAGTACCATGGTTCTTGTCTACTTTTCCTCTCCTGTTTACTCCACTTTTAGTATATGAGTCAATGGCTTCATCTTTGTCTTCTACCCTGACAACGTCCTCCTGTTCTGTATGTTTACCTGTGCTTATTATTAATAGTGGTAAGACCAATGGTGATGATGTCACCTTCAGTCATTCCAAGAAAAGTTGTTTTTTTTTTTAATCAGAAAAATGAAGAAAAGTAATTCTTGCATGGTACTCTCTGAATACTTGGTGACTGGTGAGTTCAGTATGGAGTTTTTTTTCTTGAAGCTCATTCAAACCTTCCCTCTTTCTCTTGACAGTTTTGCCCTGGGCACTGTTATCTTTGTTGTCCCAAAGGAATATCCTTGAATCTGTTAGCCATGTACTTATCAACTGAGACTTCTGTCACCACTTTCCAGCCTGCTGAGGACTTAAAGATCACAGCATTGACTTGGTGCTGAAAATAAATCAGCCTTAGAGATGGTTTGGAAGACTAGTGAGAAATGCTTGTTTTCACTCCTGCTAACTGGTCAGAAGGTCTACTCAATACGAGCTAAGCTTCATCCTCTCTACTGCATACAGTGAGTTATGACAACTTTGCTCAGGTGTGAAGAGTATGTGGTAGAGTACCTAGCTGTTAAACTGCTACCTCCCTCTCCTTCAAAAGTGGAAGGCATCATTTCGTTGATATTGGGAGCCAATGATGTTTTCAGGAAAGTCTGAGCATTTTTCGTCCTTGGTAAATGTAAAGCAGGATTTCTGGTGCAGGGAGACAGTTTATCACTGGTTTCTTCACCAGGTTCCTTCAGGCCTGATTCTTCTCAATCAGACAGGTCCTTTTAGGTCCATGGGAGCATTGGACATCTTCAGGACGGCCAAAAATACATTGGTAGCAGTGGGGACCAGGGAATTAAGTACCTTTTCCAAGAGACCTGTGTTTTATGGCTTCCTTGTCTCCTCGCTTCCAGTGGCTTTCCCAGGTCTGTTTGACTCCTGCCCCTCCAAGCTCCGTCTTTAATGGAATGGTCTCCCCTACTAAAACATTTTTCAGAGCCCCCATTTACCACAAGCTACTTGTGTCATTGACTACCTGTTAGTTAGGTAGCCAGACCTAAATGTCTCATGGCAGTGTATATATTATATGTATTTTGTGTTACAAGAAAGGAATGTGCACCTTTCTTTTGTATGGTCATTTTGTGGGTAGTCTATAGCTTCATGTGGCAATCTTTTGAGCTGAACTACGTACTGGTGGGATAAGGAGGAGTCTTATCTGAAGCAAACCATGTGCTGAAGTTTGCCTTCAGGTGAACTAAGACTTTACAAAGACTGGCTTAGGATTTCAGGAGTGGTTTGAAGACCTATAATGAAATAGAGAGTTACACGAAAGGATTTAATTTTAATAGCATTGTGTGTGAGAGCGAGAGGGAGAAGTCTGAAGTTTGGTCACATGGAACCAAAATATAAGGGAAAGGAGGGAGAGGGAGAAGAAAATTGGGCTAGGTCAAAAAGATGCACAAAAATGCAATAAGGAAAAAAAAAGACAAGACAAAAGCATGAAGCAGAAAGCAGGCTAGTAGAAAAGTGTTTGTTCAGTTTGCATATATTTGGTACTGGGGCAAGAGTGAGGTGAGAAGGGGAAGGAAAGGAAATTGAGCTTAAAACTATTTATCTAGCTATTGAAGAGTTGCTTTTCTTCCCTTTTCTTAGAGGTTTCATTAAAATGTGTGAATGCCCTTTTTCCCAAGAGTTTCTAAGTGTCTCTTTGTACTAACAGTAAAGCAGACATCATGGTCCTATGGTGAGCAATGCAGAAGGTGTGGCTGGAGATGCCTAGAAGAATAAATCCAAGGAATATGCCTCTTTATCAAAAATCTAAATGTTTTGTCAGATGCAAGTTGGTCTCGGGGAAATTCATTCCTCCCAGGAATGCTTCTAGAGAAGCACTTGGGAGCTTGGCAGGGCTGTGAAGAGTGCTTCAGGCTTGGGACTTCCCATTTCCAGGTCAATCCAGTCCTCCAGACTGCCTGCGCAGCTCCTTCTCTCTCTCTGCCCAACAGTCCCCACAGATATAAAACGGTACATTTACAGCCCCTGCCTCAGAAATGCACTGTGCAATACATTGCCTATTGTTTTCCAACATGTAGAGACACAAGGTGGAGAAGCATGACAAGGCTAAGCCAAGGATGGCTGAGGACAGCACTGGCCTTGGGGGGTGCTGCTGAGACCCCTGTACAAACAGTATTCAGACCTGTTTACCCAGCCTGCCCTCATCACCAATCTTGTATTTCTAAATGAATATTTTAAGGGAAGGGAATTGTGTAGATTGTTAGTGTAGCTTATTAGGTTTTAAAAATTCATGTTTCTAAATTCCCAGTATTATTTTCCCCTTGCTTTAAAGAAAAAAAAAGGGGAAAAAAATCTCTTTTCAATAAGGGCTTACTTCTCTTTTTCATCTGGAAAGCCCTCTGAATTGAAACTCCCTTCTCCACAGTGCTACCTGAGCACTTTGCGATTTTATTCTTTTGWAGTGTCTATTGTACAGTTTGTCTCACTTTCAAGCTTTTAGCTAGAACTGGACATTTGCGGCCAGACAGAGGAATTTAAACTAAGTAGCATGTTATGGACTTGTCAGGCTCCAGTATTCATTAGGGACTGTGCTGATGCCAAACACTCCAGAACATCAACATAAACCTAGGGGTGAGGCTCATCTCATGCCACTTTAGCCATCTAAAAGCTAAGCTGCTTCTTTAATCACTTTGACATTGCCAAAGGGAGATCTACCAAAGGTGACATCTATCTATCTCGCCTATCTTAGGCATTTTTGGACAGGATGAATCTCCCTTTGGGTTTGCCCAGCCCACTGTGTTAACAGTGGGCTTGGACTGGATGCCTCCCTTTTACAAGCTCAAGCTGTGTGAGATGAAGCCCATGACATGGAGCTTCAGCTGTTGGATTAACATGTTACTTGGACTGACCTGGACTCTGATTTTGAGAAACAGTGTCTGGAAGAAAGTTGGAAGCCAAATGAATGGAGGCTGTGCCAAGGTACCCAAAGTGAAGGTTAGCAACACTTGCTCTGAATTGATAAGCTCATTCAGAAAGCTATGTAATTGAAATAAAAATAGTTTGTGCTGAGACATACACATGTTGACTCTCCAAGGGGCAGCAGTTGAACCTAGCAATCATGTTTTTAATGTACTTTGTGTTTTAGCATACCAATTTCCCAACTCTTAAAAAAAAAAAAGGTTGCAACAAAAGTACTCTCTCTATTTTTAAAACAAGGGCCCACTTCAGGTGACTCTGCTTGGATTATAGCACTCTGATACTATACCAGCTAAAGCAAAGGGCATTAATACTAGCCTATTGAATGTAGACCTGCAACTCAGATGAGAGAATTTCACTGAATTTCCCATTGCATCTTTCTAATGACCCTACCCCTGAGTTTGAGAGATGTCTGGGCTAAGAGCAATCTTTTCTTTCTGTTTTTTTTAAGTTCCTGGAGAAACATATATATCTATCAGGAAACAATATGCTTTACCTGGAATACCTCAGGATTCAGAAATCTGGTCTTCTGTCCCATTTCGTTAACAGACTTGGAGCTTAGGTTTGAAAATGGTGTACACTTAGTGGTATTAATGGTATGGCAGATGGGGCTGCCTTGTAATATGTGGTAAGGACAGACCCCTGAACTTGGCAGAGTTTTGCAATAGGGGACAATAATGACTATGAGTGGTAAATCAGTTAAATGACAGATAATTCACCTGCTCACCGAAACCTCAGAGAGTCACTGGTTTGGAGATGCCGTAAGTCTGTGAAAGAGTAGATGACCCGGAAGCACCCTGCTGCGCTGGCAGACAGGAGTACCAGCACTAGAAGATAATTTAGGACATAAAACCCCTCTGCTGTTACTGTCAGTACTGTGGTACATTGCAGGAATGCCCCTTCCAACACTGCTTAGAAACTGTCCAGAAGGCATAAAATATGCTAAGCAGCTGTTAAAGGGGGAAAATAACATGTGGCAGAGAAAGATGAAGGATATACATAAAAATATATTGAAGACACTTCTGATCGAAATGTGAAATACGACGTTTTTCTATTTGTGATGCTGCAGAGTGCAGTAGCTGTGGTGGTGGCAGGGCTGTGGAAGGGTTGTTTTTCTGTTAAGGGCAAACAAAATGAGGGTAAAATTTTAAGTTGAGGAATTTTCTGCTGCTAGAAGGCAAATTACTACACGCACTACCAGAAAAGAGCAGGGGTAAACAATACAATATGCTGCGAATTGCAGATGCGTATGCAGTAATGCCGTGAATACATTAACTTCCCGTGTTGTCAAGGCAAGTGACAGCGGCTGACTGAAATCCAGAAAGGAGCTACTGTCAGCGCGGCACTTGCCCGGGCAAAGTCACATCGCTCCTAATAACAAAGTCTATTCCGTTTACATCTGACATGGTGATCGAGAGGCTCTCGTTTTGGGGAATTTTATTTATTTTGACCCAGGGAAGTCCACTGAGCTGCTCGATCAGGCTCCAGCCTCCTGCCACGGCAATTAAACAAACTCATCCATGCTGTTTCATCAGTAGGACTGAATTTTCTGCACCTCAGTTTCCTCCCAGTAACTTTTTTCCCTTCTGATGGACTTTACTGCAGAAAGGACAAAAAGAAAAGTGCAGGAGTAAATAAAGCAAGCTCTTTTGGAGCTGTGCCTTGGATGCTCTGACCATTAGTGAAGAAAGTGTTATTTCATGAGGGGAAGTGAGTTACAGAAGTCTGTAGTTCTGTGCCTACAACTGTGCACCAATCTGTGCAGAAGAGGGACTGCGCAGCCCCAAGTTTCTCTTTCCTTGTGCTGTGCACGTCCCCAGCAAAACCCTTCAAAGGCTAAATCAGTAGATTTAGTCTGTGTCCCAGTTTGATTAAGGTAGGTCTGTATGTGACTTACCCTGTGCTGAACATATCCAAGGCAGGAAGGTAAACATCCCATTGTGCTGGATTTGATGAAAGAAAATCCTGGAAAACGTTGCACTTGTCTAAGAAAACTGCCAGAGGCAGATTATTAGGTCTGAATTAAAATGCAGACGAGATTCATTAAATTGTTGACCCTGCCCCCTCCAAAAAAAAGTCAGGTTGCCATCTTAAATTGACAGCATTAGAGACAAATTATGTGCACTGATTAATAAGTGTGGGCTAAATTACGGCTCAGAGAGCGGGTGGAGAGCTGTGGGAATGGGAGCGAGCGAAGGAGCGGAGGAGGCGAAAGCCATCCTGCCTGCGGGGATAGGGCAGTGCCAGGGGGTGGGGGGTCCTGTGGCACCGGGGGTGCAGAGCAGGACAAAGGACGATTGATGCAGGGGCAGGAGGAAGGAGCTGAGCCTCCTGCAAGGATCCTGTTCCCTCCGGGAGGGAGATGGTGACACGGCACTCACTGTACAGCAGTTTGCCAACATGCTCCCCCGGGACAGCAGTGGTGGGGATGAGTGGTGAGCTCAGGGACTACGTTACCCCTTTTCTTTGGGGTAGAGGGAACTTTTCATTTAAAAAAAGAAGCAAAAACCCACCCCAACCTTGGAAGGGTGGGATTTAAGAAGTTAAATAAGAAAGGTAGGGTAAATTAGAGACTTGAGAAGCCAATTTCCATCACAGTGGGGAAAAAAAAAATACTGACCATTTCACCATTTCAGACAAAAAAGGGAAAAAGCAGGCATAACAGTATGTGTATTACTCACAAGACATAATTCTCTGAAAATACTATGACCGGTACATAAATAGCAAAATGAATGTTATTAACATGTTAATTTTACTAACCCTTTAACCTATTGATTAGCCAAACAGAAGGAAACAGCATCTTTTCATGCTTCCCCCACCACCACCTTTCATGTAATTGGTTTCAAATTCACATCTGTAGCTACTAAACCAATGTTTTCAACCTTTCTTCTACACCTCCCCACCCCCAACTGTTTAACCTCCCATCTCCAGCTCTGGCATAAATGTAAGCCTTTATTTGTGAATATTCCGATAAGCACTTTGCCTCCAACTATATTGTTCAAGTACCAGCATCATTGTTACAGCTGTAATTGTTACTATCAAGACACAGTTCTTTGTAATTAGAAAGTCAAGATGGTATTCAGCAGTATGGCAGCACAGATTCTCATTTGTTAGGCTATTAGAAAAAAATGTTTACAGAGAAAACAGTGTCATTGTTTAGTGCTCTTAATTGACCATCTGCCTGGTAAAGAAATGTCCAAAGAAGGATAAATAAGACTATAGTACACTTATTTATTTATTTTCTTTGTGCAATGAGTAAATTAGGAAAAGCAACAGCAGATCCAAACTAGACAAGGCATTGCTAAATCAGGCTGCAAGTGAAATCATGTCATGAATACATTAACTTTTATTTCTCTCAGTGTCAAGACTCGTGTCTGCATCTTCCTCAAAGTTTGTTGGGAAGAAAAAGGAGGCCAGATCTTGGTGGGCACTGTGGAGTTGACAGCATTCATCTTTTAACAAAGTCAAGCATATGCTGCTTTGAGTGCAGCATCTTTGCATGCTCAATGACGTGTTTAATGTCACCTTTCCCACTGTAAATCATCCCTGAGTAAAACCACAAGGGAGAGTGGTACTAGGAATTAAGCAGGAGAGAAATAAAATTCATGACCATGTGGTTCTATCTCAGGGAATTTGGTACGTATTGACAAGAGAGATTCACACCTGACGGGGCCGAGAGCTAATTTGTAGTAGGGCTGTTTATCTTCTGCCTGAAAGGAATGCTTTTTCATATTTAATGTGCATTTTCCTCATCTCTGTGTGTGTATGTGTTTGTGATTTAACGTGGCTAAGGGTACATCTGGTTTTGCTGCTTGGCAAAAATGTAGTTTCAAATTTTGGGCTAATGCAAAATTCTGTTTTTTTCCTATGAAAAAGTAAAGGAGGTGCAGTTTGGTCTTCAAAAACCAGATTTGATGTTTTAATTGCAGAAGGCACTATCTTAGGTAGGGAGTATTTGATCTGGTCTTGCAACATTTGTTTACATTTTTGAAATGAGAAATGAAAAAAACCCAACAGTATTACCATGCTAAACCTATATGGTAAATGACCAAACTGATCTTTTGTACTATTTGTCTTCCAACATTCCAGGTGGAAATAATCCAGTACATTTATATGTTGATTTATTACAGCGTGGAGTAAAACAAAATAGAGAGAAGCAATAGGAAAAAAGAAGGAAAAAGAGGAATGAACTAAAAAAGTGAGAATTACATTTGAAAATAATAATCATCTCTCAAAACATTACCTTCCAGTTTTGAAAGGCACCAGGACACCGGTAAGGGGAGCCCTGGTTCTGCCTCCACCACGGCCATTGCAATGTTCATACAGAGGTGCAGCCACTCAGATGGTGACAGGGGGACAGCAACCAGTGCCCTCACAACAATTAGCAGCGTGACAATGGCGATGACGCCGGTAGGTAAAATCTCCCAATACTTAAAAAGCTGACAGTGTTTTAGCCATCAGTTCCCACAATGACAAATGCACTAATGGCTCAAAGTGAACTTTCTTTCCATAAAACCACTCCTTTGATGCCTTCACCTAATTCCTCAGGTGCATCGTCCCTTGTCCATCTGTTCCCCACTGAAACCTTCCTTTTTTCCATCTCCCCTGATTCGAGCTCTAAATACTGACCCTAATAATTTTTATCTCTTTTTCTTCCCCGGGTACTTTTGTGCACAGATGCTTTCTGAGTTTTGAGGGAGTACCTCAAAATCTTGGTTTTCTGCCTGATGGCTTTTGAGAAGTGGTGATAGCTAATGGAATCTAGCTATCATTTGTCTTAAAAACACCAACATGTAATATATTGCTTCTAAATTTAAAATTTTCTTTCCCTCCCATTTCTGGAGATCTTTCATTAGTGCCAACTGCATTTTTTCAGAGAGCAATGACCCACCTTTTTACTAAATTTTTTTCCTTCCAGTAGGGAATATAATTTATATAATAACTTCCATCAGCAGGTGCAGGAAGGTAAGAAGCGCGCAGGGCTTTCAGGGTACTGCACCTTTTTCCTGACCTAGAGACACTCAAATTTATGAGGTCTGAAGTCTTTCTATCTTCTGAACTGGAACCAAGGGAAGTAGACATCCGACCCTACTGAGACCGAAAAGCCTGCTCAGATAGCCTCCTGTTTGCGTGTGCTGATGTCCCCATACGCGCTGCCTATTTCACTTATTGCTGTATCGGTTTTGATAGCGGTATGATAATCTTGAAGGTGCCTTTATAAACTGCATCTGTACCTGTTTCCCCGGCACTAGGTGTATGTGCTGGCACCCGTATGTCAGCACGCACCTCGCTAGGCTAGGTGCTTGTACATGGAGCCTGTGCCTGTGTTTTGTCTGCATGTGTTTTGGAGTACCGAGCAGAATAAGTGGCTCAGAAAAATCTGATTGACACCAGTAGTTTTAAGCTCATGCATGTCTAGCTGCTTGTTCAATTTGTTTAGTCCAGTGGTCTCCTTTATTAGGAGCCTTAGGGTTTTTCTTTTGATTTGGCAGGATGATTATAATGAGGGCTCCTTAGTGCTACTACACCAGGGTATCTGCCCACTTGCTCTCTGCCTCTGCTGTATAGCTTGTGATTAATGTAAAACAGTCAGATGCCCTTTAGATCAGTTGAATTTGGGGATTTTATTATAAACACGAAAAGCGTGCTGACCGCAAAAAGCCCTTGGTGGTACCAATTAAAGACAGCGTCATTCAGAGTTGGCACTTCTCATGCCGCTGCTTTTTTTTTATCTTTTTCTTTTTTCTTTGCACGGCAAATCTGTTCCATGGCAGCAGTGGCCCCTCTACCGCCGTGTACCTGTGTTATGCTCCAGCCCCGAAGCATGACTTCCTTGGGTAGTGGGGAAACACCTTGCTTTCCACTCTTGCTGCCCAATTTCTGCACCCCGTAGCTAACCCTCCATCTGGCCAGACATGAGCAATGGGATTTGGGTACAATATCTTTTCATGTCATCATGCAGGGATGGGGACTATTGCCTGGACTGCCCCTAGCAGAAAGCCCCGTGGTGTCCCTTCCCCGCTGGTGCAGTGGCTCCGGGCTGCCACCACAGATCGTTTGACAAATTTCATGGTAAGACCCCAGCTTATCAACATTATCTTTTTATTCCAGTCAGTATTCCAAGTATTCCTTGAATGTCACGAGTGAAGAGCTGGATTATTCACAAAGTGTCCAGTGTTAAATCCTATTTACATGCAAAAGTTGTGCCAGCTCACCCTGAGGTTAAATCAGTGCAAACCCCTTCTGTGAGGACTCTTCTAAACTAATGAGAATGACCTCCCATAATTTCTTTAATTAAAGAACAACAACAACCTAAATCAAGATAAAACATGCTTCATATTAAATAAGGTTGGCCAAGCAAATGGTTTTGCATTGCTTGAAATGCTGACTACACTTTTTGCACTGACTGAATTACAGGAATGCTTTGGGCAAAGCAAATCTCAGCTCTAGTTTCTGACTTCTGGTTGAGCGGCTGCAGCAGTGGGGGGGTGTTACACCTGCCCCCACCAAAGTCAACAGAGGTTTTGCCTCTGCTTGTGAGGTGGCCAAGGTCTCTCTCCAACATACACATTTTGTGCCAAATCCCATGTATCACTTCCGATATCTCACAAATTCATATAAAGTGTCTTGATCAAGACAAAGTGTTATTTTTCATGAAAGTTACTCCCCCCCMCACACACAGCTCCATGTTTTCAGAAAGGAATAAAACCACAACACACAAAAGCAGAGAGAAAAATCCTTTATTTCTGAAATTTTATCATCCAGATTCAGGCTTTTTCTTGCATAAGGCTCTCCATAAATCTGGGGTCTTGTACCTTTGATCTAGTCACCCTCTGTCTACAACATATACTCCAATCACACTTCTTAATGGACTATAAGGAATTGAGGAACGCCAGCATAAGAAAACAAACAGTACTGGTTTCCTCTGCTCATTTCTTAAAAAAAAAAAAAAAAATGACCTTTAAAAGCTACTTAGATGACACTTTTGGTTGTGAAGGCAATGGCTACCTCCTTCCTTTCATTGCTGATTCAGGAAACCGCTGAGAACAGTAGTAGTGTTGTTTCCCATCCAACAACAACAATCTCATCACAAATCCTGCGACCGTCTAAGAAGATCATCTTGTTTATCTCAAGATATCCCCTTCTAATCCAGCTGTTTTCTAAGTCTGCCCTGAGAGATGCTTATTCAGCTGCTTTTCGCAGGCCTAAACCCTTCACTTGCTCAAAGCACCTGTTCACGTARGGGTTGGTGTCTCCCCATAGGACTCTCCCCAGATCCTCCTGGAAGGGGCTCAATGTCCAGCGAAGCTGACCAGAAAAGTTGCCCCATGAGGCTATGGGACATCAGTGGTGTTCACTGTGTCTGTATCTTACCGTAACCAGAACCTTATGAACAAAATCACTGTGATTAATCCTAGCAGAAAATGTGGGCAAAACTGGAATGTGATTTTGTTTTCAATCAATATGATGGAGCTCCCACCAATCTTTTAATAATGTTTTATTCATGGATGAAAAGATACTAGGGTCCAAATATGTTATAGCCATTCATGTTTAGACCTGTAAATGAACCCAAAAATAATCGTAATATTTTGTGCCTGCTACACATAAAGTATACACTCAGCTTACTAATATATAAATTAAACTGCATTTAATCCCATTAAGCATTAAAAAGTAAGCAAACAAATTGACTAACAAAATATAGCAGGATGGCAGAAAAAGAAAATAAGCTTAGAAAATAATTGGTTCTAAGGAAGTTAATGAAAGTTTGTAGTATGCTTTTTATATGAACAGAGTTCAGAAGAGATTATTTTTTTGAAGTGTTACTCACAAATCTCCCGTATCTACAATAGATCTTTTGTTAACTGTACCTGCACATTTATTGTGTATGACAGCCTAATAAAATGAAGTCATTTTAATAAACATTGTATCAGAATATCCTATCTTCTATGTGGCAATGTGAATTTCCACTACTGAAGGAAACATTTAACATTCTCACCATTTTAATACTTTTAATAAATATTTGCAATTCCTGTGATAACGCATAATGGCAGAAAAATGCATTGCCTCCAAAATTTATGTGGCTGCTGGCAGGTGGCCATTTTCCAATTTTCTGTCTTGCTAATATACATTTATTATGTATTTCTAAGGGCTTTTTTTCTTTCAGTATTTGGCTTGCCATAAAATTGCTATTTCTTTTACAAGAGAAAGTGCTCATGACAAAGAAATTCCAATTTGAACCTAAAACTGACAAATGGACATCTGCTGGCCAAGCCAGAGAAGAAAAGCATTTGCCCRACGTAGTGCTCAGTTTGATCCCTTCCCATCAGCCAAAGCCACAATATGTTTGGATCAGAGACTCATATTCCAAACTGATAACAAGAATCAGTTCTCCCTTAGTAATATTTTCTGAAGTGTGACATTGCATTGCATCATGTTACGCATGACATGACATGAAATAACATAACGTTACATGATGGGTTATGACATAGGGAAGCAAGATGCAAGTTAATATTATGCAGTACATATTATTTTTTTTCTAAATTGTTGGATCAGAGCGTATGATGAGCTGTGAGTGGTCTCTTCTATGCTGGCTTTATACAACAGCCATCGTTCTAGTATCTGAGCATCCACCAGCAGATAATTAAGCCTGTATTGAGAGCTGAAATCCTTGAATCTTCCAATAAGCACATATCGTTCTCTATATTTAAGTAGTGGTATTCATTTGAAGAGCAAGAGAGCAGTGACTCTCTAAGTATGAAGCATAAACAGGCAATAAGAAGTGCTAAAACTACTAAAATGGTATATACTTATCCTCTGAATCGAAGGAAGCTGATTTTGTAAAACTTCTTATTGCATTCATAACAAAGCAGGGGATATCCTGTATCACAGTGCATGTGTTTCTTGAAGATCCTTTCTGGTAGCAAATGATGTTCAGAGAGCGCGATTTGTTATCAGAGAGCTATTTATGATGGCCAAGATAGAAGGRCACTGAATAAATATCTATAGCTCTCAGGAACTGAAACATGGTGGTGCAATAGATGGAAAGAAATATCTCAAATAAGCAGAGGAACAGAACCTCCCTGCCAAAGGTGACTGCAAATTCAATAGCTTTTTCTTTTGTTTTTGTTTTTTTTTTTTCAAAGCTGTGAAGCAACAGGATAATCCAAATTAATAATATACTCTAATGGAAAGGAAAAGATTGCTATGTGCCCAAGCAGGAAGTGGTATGTTGGATATTTTTTTCTTAATGTGCATGAGAGGGACTTTTTATTAATAAGAACTGTATAAAACAAGACCAACTAGGAGGCCTTTTCAGACTTCCCTGCCAGTGAAACYTGGGGCAGATTAGTATTATTACTTTTTACCATTGCTCATAGGTAAAGCATGGGCATGTAGCCACTAGTAAACTCTGATTCTATTGAGAGGACCYGATACATGCAGCACTGTGAAAATGAAACTTGGGCTACTTACACACGTTATTAGTGTTGTGAACACCTTCCCTCGCCCCCACCCTCTGACTGAATTAAATTTTCTCTGTTTGTGATGCACACTAAAAAATATAGGGATAGTATGAAGAAGTAATTGCACAGAACACCAATGTGCCCTGTGGTCAGATTTTCAGAAGTGCTGAGCACCTGCTGTTTCCAACAATTTCAGAAAGAAAATACGTATATAGTGCCCTGGCAAGAGGAAGGTACTGTTTCAGGGCCCGCTAGCCAAATCCCTGCTGGTGTCTTGGTGCCCTGGAAATAATTTCTCCGATAGGATACAGCACAGCTTATTGACCATGCGGGTGACGTGTAGAAATTAAAGATTGATGGCTGACTTGTAATGAATTAGGAGTTAAAGGTAAAGAGTGTTTTTCTTATATATAATTTATATTTATCTGCTTTCAGACTACATTCCACTTATTCTGGCCCTGTTCCAAGAATGCATTAGCATTACTGCAATTAGTGTGAGAAAAATTAGGTTTCTTCAACCTGTATTTCAATAGGACTTTAGGACCTCTGCAGCAGGTGACAGGACTTCTTGCCAAGATGCACAAATAGATGGACCATTATTAAGGCTGCTTTCTGATGCTGATTTGTGCTCTTCCTCTTCTCCATCTATTATTTTTCTTTGATTAAACTAATTCCTGCAATGATAAATACAGTCTCCCTAGCAAAGGAGAAAGACTGTCCTGTATCTGTGCTCACAACATCAGGAGAGGTAGATTTGCCTCATCAGCTCTTGTTAAATATGCTCAGAAAGAACTTCTTGGCCATAAAGAAGGAAGTGACAAAAATATGGTTCGTTTTGGCACCTTCCATGCACTTCCTAACGTCAGGGAGCACAATCCTGCCTCGCTGCAGTTGCACCCTGTGCAGTAGAAGAGGGGCAAGCGAGGAACACAGCGCACGGCCACAGCAGTGACCACTAAGTCTTTCTGCAAAGGATCACTGCATCTTCAGCGCCCGGTTTGAAAAAAGGGGCCAATCCCCACCAGTTTGGTTTTTTCCCCCTGGTGCTGGCCTTACAGATAAATATATTGATGTCAGTGGCAGGTATAGACAGGATGGCATTTGCTGAACCTACATTGGCTCACTGGAGCTTGGCAAGCTCAGTTAGGTGATGGTATAAAAGAAGAATAGGACCGTTTGCTTTGATGAAAGCAAGGCATAACTGCTGTGGCTAAAAACTTAGATTTTCACTGTCATGCCCGACAGTGTATTTGCTCAGGAAAAGTTGCAATTCGTGTTAGATTACTAGTTGGCATTTGACTGTAATTCATAGAGCAATAAAGGCTACAGAGGGTCTAGTTAGGAAAAATGCAGCTGAGCAGTATGTAATAGCTGCTGGGGCACACAGGCTGTGTTTAAGTTAATCCACTGCCATCTTTCTTTATCTTGGTCAGACRTCGCATTCACGTTTTCACCAAAGCAGCAAAGTGACTTTTCATTATGCAAACTACTGTTGCTTCATGGTCTGGGAAGCCCTCAAAGAGGCTAGTGAGAGGGTGTCTTTCTCTTTCCCTGAACTAAAAAAGGACAAGACTACAAACAGTTAACTGAGAAATAGGACTGGCTACTGTACAAGAGGTTAAATCTCTAATTTGCTGGGGAATTACAGGCAAGTTGCTTCATTGTCTGCATTTTTGTTTTTCCCTTTACGTGACCTATGTTGGCCCCAGTTCAGGAAAGAATCGCTATTTGGAAAAGTGCTTACTGGACTTAATGTGAATGTTTCAGTGCTTTCCTGAACCAGTCCTGGAGATACTGCAGCGCTGGATACGTAGAAGACAAAGGCACATTTTTCACTGATGATCATGGGCTTATGCCAGGACTAAAATTGCAGTTTGGAAGTGATCAGGTAGAAATTTTCTGTTGTTTTTTTTTTTTTTAAACTGAAAATTAATAGGTCTAATTCTTTTTCATGAAACGCATCTATCTATTTTGAAACTAATTCAGCTGAAAACCATGAGAGTTGGGTGCAAACTTTTCAATTTTCCACTAGAGTTTCTCAGCTGTCTGAAAAATTATGGCAGTCTTGAGTACCTGTCCAAAAAGATAATTATTTTTAATAAATAGTATTATATAATTATGTAAACTATTTATACATGTTTATTTTATATAAAATTTATATAATAAACAATTAATAAATATTTGTATAAATTATTTATTATAGGGTGATGCTATAATATAGCATATTATGTAATACAAATGATATTATATAATTATATAGAAAAATATAATTAGTATATAGACACATATAATTACTATTAGGGATTCAGGAGAAAAAATGTCATGATTTTTCTATGCAACGGACAATATTCAAATATTGGGTAACCAGATGAAGGCCCCTTCTAAACCCTC
This sequence comes from Phoebastria nigripes, assembly GCA_035582835.1. NCBI lineage: Eukaryota > Metazoa > Chordata > Aves > Procellariiformes > Diomedeidae > Phoebastria > Phoebastria nigripes. Next base: position 840,197 of record JAYKAV010003488.1, on the reverse strand, counting down.
CTCCTGCCGCTTAAGTCAGTGGCAGAGTGCAGCTCAGAAATTTGCTCATGAATTCTCTTGTTACTAAATGGTAGACTTTTCTACATACGTTTTTTTTGGCTGATTGATTTCTTCTTCCTGAATTTACAGCCATGCTGCCTTTTTAGAACTGCTTTGTGGACTTGCTCTCATGTAATATTTTGTTGTGATTAATCTGTCCCACACTAGAGAAATGTCTGTGTTTTGTTTCCATTTATTTTATTACATGGAGGATACGTCATTAAGGTTTTGTGTTGCTCATGTTCAATGCAAATTGATAAGAACCAGATATTTGAAGAAATGCAGAAAAGTAGATTAAAGATTTCCTGTCCCCTCATGGCTAGCTTTCTCTTAGATGAAATGAAGAATTTGTGAGCGGACTCAAGCGGGTGATACAATTGTTCCTCTACCGGTAAGCTAACTGTATCAGTGGTCTGAATCTTAGCATCTTTTGATAATCATTTCCTTGCAAGAAGAATTCACATATACGTATTTCTTACTCTGGTGCATACATGCTGTTTCCTTAGCAATGGACTATGGATTATGGTCCAACTCTGCTGGGTCAGTTGTCAAAGTATAATAATTTGCCTAAACATTTTTTGGGGGGGGGAGGGTGCGCTAGTATTTTCAAATCAGGATGCTCTCTGAAAGGGGGCACCCGGTAAATTTTAATCTCACAGCACAAAGGTTGCCTCAGATATGAACGGCAGGTAGATGAACACAAAACAAAGAGATTGCTAAAAAGAAGACAAACTGCACTTTGCACAAATGATGCASTTGAGCAGTGAACCTGATCGTCATGCAGAGATTTAAACTTGTGCTGATGCTGCATCATAGCACCCCCACCCTTTTGAACCTCAACCCCCAAACCTGCAGGGAAGCATGTGCGTTCTCCCCAGCAGCGAGTGCGTTGCTGCCGATTTCATCCATGTCAGTGAGTTTAGTTTGCTTGCAAAAGATTTCTCAGAAGTAACTTTTCATTACAAAGGGTGGCCGTTAAGAAAAACAAAGAAACAAAACCCCACAAAAACAAGCAAACAAGCAAAGAACACCACCTGACAACAGGGAAAACTGTGGCACTTCTCCATGAATCTTCTTGAACTCATACATTTTATAATTATTTAATGTGATACCTTGTAGGAATAGACAGTAGCAGGTGACTGCAACAACTTTAAAGAACAACTTTTTTCTGTTACTTCTTTTACAGTGCGGCCCAATAGTCTTCCTAACAGATACCGCTTGCACAGTATCACCATTTCTCTTAGGATAATCAGTATAGGCTGGTAATAACGCATAGCAACATACAATTAAAAATTAATAGTGAAATGATTACATTATTCTCTTCTAGCAGAAAAAACCTCCACCTTACAACAAAGGCCTTTTTAAAGCACTTTGGCTGTTTTCCAAAATAGCTAATTAATACTCCACCTAGCACTACTTCTGTGAGGCAGACGTGCTATTGCCAAGCAGGAATTGCTAACTGTCCGTCGAGGAACTGGACGGGTGGCAGGGAAGGCTCTGCTCAGCATCCCTCTGCACTCAGCAGTGCCAGTCGTACCACGCCAGGAAAACCTGCTCAAATGGCAACAGCACGGCAAGTCAGTCTTTTACATTATTGGAATAATCTGTGACATTCAAAACTGAGAGACAATGCATTGGGAAGTCTAGAGAGAGTGGATTTGCTTTTCCTCAACACTAAAACAAAGGCTTTGCAATGTTACACATATTATTCTGATCACAAAAGCGTCTTGCATTAGGGCTTTCAGTGTGAGATAATTGACCTTGACATTGCTTTGAGCTAAGGGCACATAACTCTTATCGCAGTGACTTATCTTGAAGAAAAGCGTGCAACTGCAAAGAATATTTACTTACTATCTTCGCTTTTTTTTTTTATTATTCTTGAAAACTGTGCACTGCAAGGACAAGTAGGCAGAAGTGTAGTGAGGGATGGAAGGTATTTTATGTGGATGAACACATGAAGAGGTGATTATGTATTGCTAAAAGTCTAATCCTTGGATAAACTACAGTTTGCTATTAATTCTTTGGACTTGCTTAGCTGCTACTTAACATTTCCATGACTTAACAATTATATTCTTGAGCTAAGAGTAACTTTTCAACAAAATGTGTAGGGATTAGAAACATCGATAATTGTATTAATTAATATTAATGGGAGTGACAATATTTGCAGTCATATGACAAACATGAGGAAAGCAGGGCTTTAATTTCATCAACTAATTCTGTTTCTAATTGCTTTCACTTTTCAATTGTCAGAATGTGTTCCACTTGCAACAAGGAATGTGTTAAGCAGGAAACACAGACCAAAATTAAGGGGAAAGAGAGATGTGTATTTGTATATGGTATCATCTGTTACCCAGAAACATATTTAGCCTTGTCTGTGGGCTTTGCATTTTCTTGTATCTGTCTATTATAAATGCCAATCATCTGGAGTAATGGGTTCAGTCTCAGTTGAGATGGGTTAGTAGGTAGAGAGGCAGTCAGAAGCAGAAAGTGTCACTTATTGAAGAGCTCTCCAAATTATCAAATATCCTTCTTCCCACACCTTCCCATAGGTGCAGGATGAGCACAGGACAGCAAGACAAGCAGACTTTGGAAAAGAGAGCTCAGTGTGTATATCTGCACTGACTACTCAGATTTGTTTAATACATTTGATTGGATCGAAGTTGTCTCTAGAGGAAGGCAGAGAGCTGCAGTCCATTGGCCTTAATCCTTCCCTGTGCTCCCGTATCTTTATACTGCTCCACCAGTTCAACACCGCCGTAAAACCAACATAATCCACCCTCAGCGCTCCCTGGTGTGAGGGAAATCCCTCGCCGGATCCCTCGCTGAGCATCACAGCTGCCACAGAGGCTTCTTGGCACCAGAAGGAAGGCAAAATCCTCCCTGCAGGTGTGTCCAGTGCAGGGCAGAGCCGTGAGATGATGCTCTTGCTTGATGTCCCAACAGGCTGGGCATGTGCAAAACCCCAGCCGTAAGGGTGGAGGCATCCATTGGGGAAAAAAATCATACCCATAAAGTTTTCTGCATGAAAATCTTCATGTCCTGAAACCGCTCTCCTCAGAGAGTTTTCAGCCCATAAAGAAATCTTAATGCATTGAAGTTTTCCTCCGCACAGAGCCTTCACCACATAACAATCCAAGAGGCCGATAAAACAAATAATGACTATCTCCTGGGGCAGCTGCAATAAAAAAAAATGCCACCAGCTAAGAATTGTGCCTTTGATGGCTCTACAGGCAAGATATCAACAATCTCTACAACTGCTAATCCCCTCGTGTGGTTTTACACTCGCTGCCCTCTCAGTCTGTGCCCAGATGCTATATGCAACGTTTTGGGGTCTGCTTTTCTTCTCAGCTCATCCCTCCTCCGGTCCTCCTTAGGATTACACCCCTGTAAGACTCTGAATAAATATCTTGCCAAACATTGCACGTACAGATGAAGGAAGCTATCACCTGGTAAATGCTGATTTAGTTGCCTTTTGGCTTTTGACAGCTAAACTGGAAAAAGTTGCTGTCTGCTCACCTTAGCTATATGGATGTTGGGCACTAGCACGGGAGGGAAAGTGGCTTGGGGAGTTCCTCATCAACACCCCAGCGAATCTGGGGGGACTTGCTGATGAGGATGAGGGAATGCCCCCAGATTTCTGGTTCTTGTGGGCTGGATACTCTGCCTATCCCATTCCCTCTCCTTGTTGACAGCCGATCCCTAGCATATTTGCATCTATGCATATTCTTAGGATAAAATCAGGAAGCATAATTTTATCTTGTTGTGCAAGCCATATTGTCAAAAGGCATTCAGGACAGATTCAGATCTTTTGTGCTGGTATAAATGTTGCTGCTTCTCCATATCCCCATCAGGGGACAGAGCTCAGAATTAGTCCTTTTGTGTTTGTTTCCACTACACCGGGATGGACCTGTGAGCCTTTGCTTTTCCCCATCAGGAAGCACAGATTTAACGTATCAAACGCACCAGAATTGCTTAATGAGTGCTCAGTGAATATTAATAAAAGTTTGGACGTGACTCAGGCTACAATGGATGAGAAGTTTGAAAGCTTTGGTTCAAGATTACAGGAGGCTGTGAGAAAATATGGTATCCAGCAGCTAGCATATAGTGCAGATATTTCACTATCCAGGGATCTCTAATTACTAATAATGTACAGGAACAGTATGCTATGTCCTTACAATTGCAGAATCCTTTTCAAAGATAATCTTTAATAGTTTATTTGACAACCTGTAAAATTATAGAAAATTATTAGTCTTGGGAATTACAAAAATCCCCATAGTACAGTCAAACAATAAAATTATAATTACCTGTGGGTAATTGAAATTTAACTGTTTTTTTATTGTATATTACACATCAATAGCAACATAAGTTCAAGAGTGTCCCCCTCCCCTCCCTTTTCTTTTCCTTACAGAAGCGGGGAAAATGGACAACCCTGCTGGTAGCTTGTGAGCCCTTGTCACAGAACAGAGCTTGAACAATTTCGATTAAAGCAGTATGTTCGAGACTGTCATTAGACCTGCATTAAATTACATATCTGGAATGTTAAAAATAAAGAGTACTGAAGCTTATTCACAGCTGCCTGTGGTAAAGTATGTAGTCAAGGTTTTGATTATCTTTAAAGTTCTTATTTTTCTCTTTTCTAAAACTTATTGTTTCGTCAAACAAATATCTAGTACATTTAAGAACAGTATGAGCACATGAGCAGAATTGCTTCAGATGGATAAAGCACTAGCGTGTTTCCATTCTGTGCTCGGTAGTATTGTTTAGTACTAACAATGGTAATTTATCAATTATACAAGAGGGAACAAAGCTCTTTGCCTGTCTCTTCGCTCCAGAACTACCTATTACGAGGCCCAAAGCTTGAGACCCCTTCCAGACCTCGGGAGGCATCATTTAACGTTAACATTTGCATTACCAGGTTTTGCCTTGTCCTCTCTTAGTGACCCCATGGAGGCTGCTTGGTACTCAGCACCATGGCACATCAAGACTTCCACGGCTTTTTTCCTAAACCAGGAAAATTATAACCTTTTTTCTTTTTTCCTTCTGAACCAGGGCTCTTGATAACGAGACACRACTGTTCACCAGCCCTCCTGTCTGCAGCCCGCTCTTCTTGTCTAGTAGGTGAGACTGTCCAGTCCCTTTTTGCCGTGTCGCTTGTGATGGCATTAGAGATTTTTGGAACAAGCTTAAGGACAAAACCAAGCTTTTTGGATGCTGTTTGGCCAGCCTAAACCCTAAAATACGGTATGTTTGACACTGAATTGTCTATATGACAGCTTTGTTACATGCTACTAAGATGCACAATAACGGTGTTTGCTTCTATACAAGGATCAGGCTGGCTACTTTTATTTGATTCTGTAAAGTGCTTTGTGATCATTATGTAAATATAACTGCACAAGTGAAAATATCTCTGTTTCATTAAGAGTTTCAATTAAAGTGTTTAATACACAGATTTTATCATGAGAGAGGCATCACAAAGACTGAGTACAACATAATGGCAAGCCAGGTATTGTTACGATCATTATTACTATTATTTCTGTATAATTGTTGAAGTATTAACTGAAAACTGGGAAATGGAGTTCCTGAGCCCCAAAGAACTCATAGTAACAGCTTTTTTGGGAGGAGGCAACAACAGCAAACCATCTCTGCTTTGTGGCACAATTAATGGTGCATACATCCCAGTCTGGAAATCTGTGATCCTGAATGGGTTTTCCCATTTCCAAAGATCAAAGGCGGCAAAAAATTCAGCTGGCTCCATCATTGCCTGCCTTTTTTATTTAGGTGCCTTTTACTCTTCCCACCGCCTTTTTTTCCTCTGCCTGTTTGGTGTGAAGGGCATCCCTGCACATTAGAGCTGTGATGCGTCTGTTTACCCAGCAAAGCAGCTGGCAAGTTCTCATCAAAGTGGTATTTGAATGCCTTTACAAAGGACCTGAGGAGAGATATTTTGCCTTCCTCGCTTGTCCTGCCCATCTGAGATTTTTAAGTGTCTTGGCCTCCTAAAAGCCAAAGTAGAGCATTCGTATTAGATTTAAACCAAGCATAAATCTGTCAGAAGGAGAAAGCCCAAGAGGGACTGTATCATCAAAGCAGTTAATGGTCTAAGCTACAGCAGAGGAGAGACATGGCTGGCCCAAAATCATGGTCCTTATGCCAAATAGCCATGACCTCACGTAACAAACACAGTGAGGAGATGTAGCTGAGAGAGTTTTGTTTTGCTTTGGCTGTTTCCTAATCCTGACCCTTGACCAACACCTGAAGGCTACAGGAAAGTTTTTCTCCATCCTTATCTCGACCCYCATTCCCTGGCAGATTCCAGCTGCTGAGCTCAACTGCCCTAAAAAAAGACGCTGGAGAGCTGTTGTCCACTAGGATTTATATATATGGGATGCTTGGAAGCTAAATCTTCCAACCACTAAAATGCACCATCCTGTAAGACAAAGAGCAGGAGATAAATTTTCCTGCCTTTGAAATTTCTGCTCGTGTCACTCACTGAGGCTAATTTTTACCATTTTGACTCCAGTGAGAAGAGCTGTTCTGACGTGAGTGTCTTACTCTGCAGTGCGATGCAGGGATGAAGTGAGAGCTAAGGATGAGCAATTGTAGCACTGTCAGGATTAAAGCCAGGTCAAATTTTTCGTTTTGCTAAAAGTCACTTTTTTGACGTAGGAATCGGGAAAATACACTGATGCAACATGTTGAAAAGCACCAAAAGGTTATTATTTACTCCCACAAATATGATTCAAATAGAGAGACCCAAGCCTCATGGTAATGGGAAAATATTTTCCAACGAAAACACAAGCTTTAGGGATAGCCATTGACACTGAGTACAACATAATGGGAGGGTCCAAAAGGGGCTTCAGGGAGCTCCTCATGGAAAGCACCATTAATGGTCCTCATTTTGCTCCCACCTACAGTGGTGGGACCCACCTACAGGGGGTTTGAGCTCACAAATGTTTAGGTAAAGAAGGCTGCAAGCCTCCAGAAAAAAAGGGGCCAGGCTATTTTTCTTTCTCATGGATGAGGTTAGAAGGTTAATAAAAGAGTTAAGCCTGGCCTGCCCTGCAAAAGGGAACAGCTCACATTTGTGAGACTTCAAAAGCCTTTGGAGTGTGTGTGTGTGTATGGATGTTATTATTTCCTGCCAGAGGTGTCCCAAGAAGACGGGAGCGGGGGGCTGCTTTTTGGAAGAGGAGTTTGGCCTTTAACTGAATCAGCTGGAGTGAAAATAAAAAGGTTAGTGTAAAATGTTTTTGAGAGTGAACCCCAATTCAATAGTTCTGGGTATTTTTTCATTTTTTTCCTGTGAGAACCTAAAATTAAACCTTACTACAGAGCAATGGAGGCCAACCACAGCATTTCAACCAAATAGCCCAGAGAATCTGGTTGTTTGTTTTTTAAAAATTTCATTGAGTTCACTGAAACTTTTAAATATGCTAACAGTTCGAAAGGAAAAAAGAAACAGTCAATTTAGGAAACATTCAGCAAAACCATATCTCCTCAAATTAAAAAAAAAAAATAGTAGTGAGAAATATTTTGTAAATTTACTAAACGGTTTGGTGACCTGAAAACGTAAAAGACCTGGAGAGCATTCTGTCTGAAAAACAAATCACACACACCACTTGTTGCCAAATGATGGACCACCGAATGCTTCTTTGCTAACCACTTTCAGCTCGCTGGATCTCCAGCTTCAAGAAAGCCTCAATGCTGTGATACAAGCATACATTGGCCACTCCTTAAAGAAACAGAACTTGCTCTTAAGCAGCATCTCCTATTCAAATAAGGGAAAATATGGCCAAAGCTCCGTTGCACAGTCTTTAGTCAATAGATAAACGCGTTACCCAGTGATTTTGCTGCACTCAGCGAAGGGTTTTAGAAGTACAGCTTTTGGGGCTTGTAGTTTTCAGGGTTTTGCTCCATCTGCTGCATGATGGCTGCATGAATGGTAGCAGGCTGGGACAAAGCCACCTTAGAGAGGGTGATTAATTACAGAATAGGCTTTTCTGAGCCTCTTCTCATTTCTGTGTTGTTTTCATTCTTGCCATTTGTAACCACAGAAGGGTTTGAGACCATAGGTGGAGGCCATGCCTGCTGTGGGTGTGCAGAGAGGGGTTGGACACTCCCGTTTCTTGCCTCCAGGCGGCTCTACATTAAGCCCAGCCGATTACAGCACCAGGCAGTTATTTATAAGGAGAGCTGGGTGTCCATTTGCTTTCCAGCATTGAGGGAATGCTTATTGCACAGCATAGAAAATTACCTCAGGCCTTGTTGGGTTTTTCTGGAAAAATATATACTACAGTGTGGGTTACTTATATGCCTCCATGACTTGGTGTCCCCCTGCACAGATGAGGGTCCGTACTAAGAAACAGTGTAAATAATGTTATAGTCGATATCCCTTGGCAGAGAAACGGCACTGCAATTTCTTTTTTCTTCTTTTCTTCCTTTTGCGCGAGGCTCCTGTGCTACCGGCTGACCATTTCCTATAAGGCATTGTGTTAAAGTTATATAGTGTATCATATTAAATTTTATAACAGTGCTTTGTGTTTTGAAAAGACTTGGGGGGGGGGGAACAGCATCAATCAGGGAACCACATTTGATAGACTTGGAAGGGGCCTCCTGGGTCATTTTGTCCAAGACCTCTATGAAACAGGAAGGCTTCTGCAAAATACCTTTCCCATAAATGTATCTAACCTTTCCTTAAAGACACTGAGCGATTGTGCCATAAATACCTCAAGCAGGTAAACTAGTCTGATTGACCTTACGATCAAAAAGTGTCTCCTAATACTGTATATAAGGTACAATTTTCCATTCTTTCAGCTGTAGCTAAGCAAGAAAAAAGGGCAAATGCACAGTAATGGGCAACAATACAGACTGTGCAAACAGTTTTGCTTTCACTTTACTGCCATCACCTACCATAAATCTGGATGTACCATTGATACTTGGTTTCCCAGTGTAGTGTCTGTGATCCTTGTAGTATCTATCTCACTTTGTCTCTGACTTTTGGAGAGCCAACATTACAGAGTGTAGAAATAACGAAGACGTACGAGCAGCACTTTCCGATTCAGAAAGCCATTCAAAACCCTATGCCATATAGTTAAAGTCTTTATTTCTATTTTCTATTTATTAGAATTTGTGAGTTGTTTCTTGTCAGGACCACGGGAGCTAGGGGAAGCACAGGGCTTTCTATGTCTCTGTCAGAGTGTCAAAGAATAATTTTCATTCTCCTCCAACAATTGTGCATACTGAAAAATAAATACCTGGTAGTTTAGCTGTTTGTTGTTGCAATAGTAATGCATTGTGTGCTGGTTATGGCCCCATGCTGCTCTGCCTTCTTTCTCTCAGTGAATATTAGGAGAAGTGTCGTTTTGTGTAGATGTGTTATTAAATCACAGACACACTCATTTCTGAGAGCTTCCTGAGCTGCACATAAACTATCTTTGGCTTGCCTTTTTTTGCCTTTTTTTTTTTTTTTTTTTTTTTTTTTTTTTTTTTTGCAAGTGCTGGAAGGTGGTGAGAGAGCTGAAGGCCAGTTGCTCTCCCACCTATTTCTGTCAGGCATATGCTACTTATGGAAAGGGGTTGTCTCATGGTGTCCATCTCACCTGGCTGACCATTACCTAATTCCTTCTGGACACAGGAGAAAGTTAGACACCCTTCAGTGTACCCTTGCAGCTCCCAAGGAAAAACATGTCTTTAAAAGCTGAATATGCCACCTTGGTGGCAGCGAGGCATTGCTGTCAGATGTAAGAATGAACAACCATCTTACAGTCATACGTCAGGTTTTATTGTTGGCACCAGCCACTTCCTGAACATCCAGCATCACAGCAAAATGAGACACTGTAGAGGTCCAGTAAAAGCTTGTGAAGAGGTTTGGGACAAATATTATTTTAACTGATCTGCAGCAGGCCCAGCTGGACAGCCCTTCTTTATTAGACAATCTCATAAGAGCACTATTCACAACCTGACCCAGAGAAGAGTATTTCAGACTAGCTGAGGAAGACTCTAGAGGAATTTCTTCTGCAGAAGATCCGAGAAAGAAGTTCTACAAGATTGAGGTATCCTGAGCTTGGTTTTAATGTCCATTTGTTGTTCTGGGGTAGATCAGGCTGTCCTCATTTGTCTTTTTGGTTTGTTTGTTTGTTTGATAGTTGTACTTCTCATACACAGAGGACTGCTGCATAATGTGCCAGGAAAACTGGAGTTAAGTCCTAAAAGCAAAAGACACAGAAAAAGTAAGGTAATTTAGAAAGAATACGGTGATCCTGGGTTTGAAGACGTGTCAGTGTCTCTGCATGTCCCTGCCCACGCTTTTATGCTGTGCCTCCTTTATGCCTCCTGCCTTTGTGCCGATTCAGACTGGCACTCGCTTGTCCTTCTCGGCTCAGTGCTAATCATTTCACAAAGACCTTAAATAAGCCCTGAAAATACAGATGATTTTTTTTTTTTTTTTTTTTTTCCAAATGCCTTCTCTATACAATTAACTAAATGCCATCCTTTCTCTGATGTACAGAGTTTTAAAATATTTGTTTACTATTTAATCACATAGAAATACAGGCTAAAATACAGCTCATCCAGTTGTTTAAGGACAGAAGCTGGTGAGATCTTGACAATTCAATCTGATATCATAAAATCACAAGGGAATGTAAAATACCTATGCCAAGAAAAAGACTACTAATAGACCTGCTGTTTATTGCTTATGTTCTTTTCAGCCATTGTCTTTTTCTCATCGACTCACCAGATCAAGCTTCCGTCATAACAGAGACGAGACAGTCCGAAGCCCAGCTCACCCCTCACTCCCTTCCTGCCTTAAACTCAAGCAGCCCTTCCCTGCTGAGATGATTTGAAGCCCACACAGCATTTGCTTACATAGAAGCCTGGGTACTTGCCCCACGACAAAATCAGGTCCGCTTCCTTCATGCTGACCTGCTTCAGTCCCACACACCCCCATTTTCTTCTTGGCGCCCCTCCAGTTCCTAGATTGTAAATACTTGGTGGGGGGAGAGAAACGTATTGTTGTTCTGCTTTGTTAGGAGGAGGAATGAAGGCAGAGAGGGCTTTTTTTGTTCTTTTATTATTATTATTTTTGAGGGAGCTTTTTTTTTTTTTTTAAGCACAGAATTCTGACCTGTAACTGTGCTGTTAGGTACTCCTGAAAACAAAAAGTGCATTTGTATCAGGTGCTCCTAAAACATAAAAAAAAAAGATATATCATACGGATTTTCTGATCCTGTTCAGTGTACAAATGCCAATCAGAAGCAAATATAGGGCTGTATCTTGCAATCCATTTTGATATTTACAACAGAACATGGCATATCATTTAATTTAAATTTGCAGCATGCTCAGTGTAATTAATGCTGTGCAGTGCCTAGAAAATCCTGATTTCTTAATGTGATACAATGCATGCATGCTGAGACCATTTTTTTAAACTACTGTATTATTTTGGAACATTAATGGGGAGGCACTACCATTAAAGAGGAAAAAGAGCCATGCTCACTTTCTCTTTATGAAACTTCCATGCAGCTCCCCAAAATATGATGCAAACTACAGGTTTGTTTTAAAAGAGGGGGGAGTCAGGGATTTAATTTTGCCTTGAAACAGCATGATGCCTGAATAGCCCAGGCAGCTATTCCTAAATTATTTGCATTTCATTCCTAGGAGCTGTGAGCATTTTGAATGGGCTGTTGTTAAATACAGTACACAAGCATAAATACTCAAGGGAACAGCTAGCTGAAATTTTGGCATGAGCAGAAATCTGATATCTATCATGGTAGTATCTGAGCACGTAATAATAATGCATATTGATTTGTTGGGAGTGCTAAGAGAGGGGTTTTGGTATTCTGGGATGAGAACTGTTAAACTTGGGAACATCTTGTGTGATTATAATAAGCCGTGGTATTTGTGTGCTGCGGTTTTGGCAGGGACAAAAATGTTCACGTGTAATCTTTAGACCTGTGAGACTGGCCTGGGTCTCATTTTTGGAACCGAACCCAAGAGACCGAATGCATGATAAAGATACGTATATGTTATACATAAATGAAGCATGGGGAATTTACATCTGTACCTAGAAAATTAAGTAACAAAGAGGCAACGTGCTTGGCAAGATGGGTCGGGACCAAAAGCCCTTCAAGGTCAGGAGCTTTACTGCCACGACTTCAGTGAGCTTGGGTGTTCGTTTACCTACTTTATCAAGCAGCTATATGATTTGAATTGTGCAAAAAAGAAGAGAAAAGAAAAAAAACACCCAAGACAACCCCTATCATTTTGCAAGGTATCAGTTTCTGCCAGAACGTACTATAAAAGCTCTGTTTATAGACCTGTTGATAGCAAAGCAAATTCTTCAGGTCCTCTAAATAAATCTGTTCCTAAATATAATGCTTCAACTTCTATATTCTCATCTGACACCTGACAATTCAACCTTAAGAGTAATTGGTCCTGTCTTTGAACCTCTGCAAATACTGTATGAGGAGGGTGGACAATTTATTGATTTAGATTGATTTTTGTAAGAAGCATATGAGACAGATACGGTATCAGGTGTCACACACTGTATATATTACACTCCTCAAAAACATCCATAGGCGACGAGGCAGGGTTCAAGAGTATGTGGCGGCACCGTTCAGCGAGCACCTGCAAACGAAGCCATCCTGCTGCGCGATACCTCTCTGAGTAATTACCTAAGAGAGACGCCAGCCAGGAACAACTTAATTGGCCAAGTTTGAATTTCTGAGGTCTGATGAGATGGCTTTTCTGTTGGGCAGCCATCCCGAGCTATGTGCTATCTCCACGTGCAGGAACCCAAAGGGTTATTCTAGCGCAGGTTGCCTATCCCATTGATCTCTTCCTATTTTTGGTGTCAAGCTGCAAGAAGGGGCTGGAGGAACGGACGGCTATTGAAATGAACGGTCAGATGTTTCCATGCCTGTAAGTGTATTTTTTTGGTGCTGTGGTTATTCGAGAAGGTTACAAGACAGGGCAGTGGATTTGCCAGGAGTGAAAGCATTTGTGAACTGGCTGTTTAGTTTGTGACAAAAATTGTCGTTGATATTAATAGCTCCCAGCCCCAGTAAAGACCTAAAAAAATTAGGGAAATAGCAGAACAAAAGAAGACAGAAACAAGATGGCACTGAGGGTCTCGTCACCAGGGATGATGATTAAGACGTGAGACGGAGGGCTGTCCCACTGGTGTACGAGTTTGGCTGGGGAAATCACCCTCCTCTCGCTGTCTCGCCTCCCTCATCTATAATGAGGGAAATAATAACTTTGCAGCATACTTTACATTGGCATTGCATGCTAACTTCATTACTGTTTGCAACAGCCTGTGCAATCCTCAGAGGAAAGGAATAATAACAAAGAAAAAAATGATAATTACCAAGCACATAGTTTTCATCTATAATCTTCATTTCAGGATTCGCTATTTCTGATGTCAATATTTTATAATGGAAGAATGAGATATGCTAAGTTTCTGTTTGATGGAAGTAAATTCAGATTTAATATTGCTGAGGAGCTGAATTTTTAATACACTAGAGCAGTATGCAGATATTCCCCCTGTTTGCTGCTCCTTTGTACCAGTTCAGCGATGTTCCCGTGACCAGGCAGAAAAATGGAAAGAAGCTGCTCTGAATTTTCAGTGGGGTGACGGTACTTTGTCATTTAGCTCTGTCACGATAATTGGGAGTGTCACACAATGAAACAACAGGACACGCCCCCGGTACATGAAGAGTTTTCAAAGTGATGTACAGCCCCTGTCAACTGCCAAAGCTTTTGTTTGTTCACAGAGTGAGGCAGCATTTCCAGAAGAAAAAAAAAAAAAAAAAAAAACACACCACACTGGAGAGGCATGCTTATAAAGTTTGTTGTAAATTGATTTCCTCTGTGTTTTTATAAAATTGGATATATCATATGAACAGTAGGAGAATATCCTCTTTTATCACACGTTCCCGGCTTCCAACCTGCTGAGGCCTTTCCACAAACTCTTTAGGAATTTACCTCTCTTCGTTAAATTGGGTTRGATCTCATTAATAAAAGAATGGTATAATGGAAAAGAGTTTCTAAAATTATACTTTAACCTAGAATTGCAGGATTCAGCTTTCCCTGCCTGAAGAAAAAAATTCTGAAGCATTAAACTTACTTTATCAAGCATTGCACCTGACATGCTCTCATAAATTTTACATACATTTTAACTTATTTTAATATTATGCAGGCTTGGTTTAAAATATTCTCATGAAGTAACTAAAATGAAACTGCTCAGCCATAAATTAGAGCTAAAAAAATACTTGTTCCCCCCCACCCCATCAATATTTCTTTACTTAAAATCATGTGTTGTATGTAAGTTAAATTTTCCCTTGCTGAGATACTTTGTATGTCTTAATAGGACTACCACAGAACCAGTGAGCCATATTTCTGTAGGGTTAAGTGCACTCTCTTTGCTTTTTTTTCGAGCTATCTTGTCTAAAAGCAGACATTAGTAACCCCTTGCGCACCACACTTCAGCTAGGCCCAGGGCCCACGACTAAACACATGGCCATATAATTTTTTTTTTTTTTTTTTTTACAGGAGCTGCCCTATAGCAGCCCCACTCATCGGATGGGTGGATGAAGGGACAGATGGAGGCTTTGTGGTGATGCCTCTTGCAGCGCAGCACAGTCGCGGCACCCCAAGGACGCCCCTTTGGCCAATATCGTCATCCAGCAGGTACGACATCATTGACAACTAATCACAAAGCTCCAGTTGTGTCCCAATTTCTTAAGCTATTTCAAAGTCACAGCTAAATTACACAAACATTTGCCTATCTAGACATAACAGGACTGTTATGAAATACTGTCAGCTTGTTGCCATTTAGCCTGCACACACACTGTATGTGTCTGTCAGGCCATACTTGGGCAGCTCCGCAGCATGCAACGTGTCCCAGACACTGGAGTGATTATGTCTGAATACTCCTTATCTGATTTAAAAGCCGACAATGCTACACATCTGTGCTTGCGAGGCTCCGCTGTTACACTGCGACGCCAGTATTTATTTTGCTTCTGCAAGTTAGTTTTCCTTGAGAAGCAGCAGGGGCCTTCTTCAATGAACTGAAAAATGTGTATTGTATGAAGGTCTGTGGAGGGTTTGTACTGTAGTTCAATGGGCAAATGTGAACCCAGGGGATGACATTTCATTTAAACATTTGGTTTACATCTTCTTTACATGCCAAAAATATTAACGTCTTGACTTTAGCAAACTGAATTCAGCACTACTTCCCCTCCCCCCCCCCTTAAATGAAGTAATTATAGCCAAAACATTCTGTGGATATTTATTCTTCCTTCTCAAAGGTGGATTTTGCACAGGAACATTTGGTTTCAGGGCTGAATTGTCAGTATCTGCTCACTTGACACTTTCCCGTTAGTTTGTATTGGAAACCACCAGTAGTTTCTTTTCTTGTGTTTATTGTATTACTCTCAGACCTTTGATCAAGACATCTTGGATAACAGCAAAGTCTAGCTTAATGCTTATTTGCTATTTTGGAAAAAAAGTGAAGAACATGGTTTCTGTCAAAGGATCTATGAAGACAGTTAATGTAATTGAGAAGCAGAAGGGCATTTATGGAAGTGCATCTGAATGTCCTCTTCACATATAATTGCATCAGGAATTCTACATTAACATGCAAGTCCTGTCCAAAGGGAAAAAAAAAAGCTTATTTTTAGGTAGAAGCCCTCAGTGGGCAGTAAATTACCCATAATATCCCCCAAACTAGCAATTAGCCCTGTTTGCTGACTACCTGAATTGTTTCACAGTATTTCAGCACAGTCTTACCAGTTATCACCATACTTATCATCAGAGATTCAGTGTACGATTCCCGCAGCTTCACATACCGTATGCCTAAGGTCAGTCACAATAACAAATACATTTTATTTGCTTCTTTTGGCCCTTCAGAACTGTTTTCTCAGGCTTCAATATGTGAGGATAGCTGATGCTGCCATGCTGCTTAAATGGCAAGAATTTGAAAACAGAAAGCAATTCAGCAGTGTAGGTATACCTTGGTATTAGTTAATATGAGTGTTCGTATTTATTCCCACATTAGCAGATAGTCCTAAGCRTCTGCTCTGAGAGAGTGAGCTTTCTACCAATTTCTAGGGCGGTCTTTTCAGAAGTCCTGACACTGGAAGCCATTTTTCAACACGGGCCTGTAACTGAGGACTGTAAAACTGGGAAATATGGAAACAAAAACCTATGGAAATTTTTTTCCTTAAGGCTGCTGAGCAGTTTTCATATCCCTAAATATGAATGCTTTGCCAAAATAGTAACTCAGTTTTGAAAACAACAGCTATATCGCCTGCTTTAGCGGTAGAAACAATCATGGGCCTACACACGCACACAAATACAAGCGCACACATCCTAACAGCATCATTTTTCACTGAACAGGCCTTGGTTTTAAAGAAAGAATACTGAGCGAAAATGAGACTAATTAAGCATTTGAAATAGAATATAGAAAGGTTTGGACCCAGAGCATTAAAGGTTTATTTTTAAGCACTGTGCACACCTTTCTGAGTAGTGTTTTAATTTACACGTTATTTCTCAGGCAAAATCCAACTGAATAAACATACACCCTATTACCACCATTTAAATCCCATTTTCAATGCTGGTTCTGCATCACATTATACTGACATGGACCTGTATTCCTGCCTCTGATCTGACAGACTAGGTCTGAGTCCGCCAGGTAACGAAGAAGATGGAACAGGAATTCATGCTGGAGAGGAATATTTGAAGACTGCTTCTCGTCTGCAAATGTACTCTTGAGAAGCAGAAAATGGGATGATTGCCTTTGTCTGGCTCTAGCTAAAATGCTTCAGCTTCTTGTTTCATGATCAGGAACACCAGCTCTATGAATAGACAAACTGCCTACTCCATATATCCGGGAGAGGGTCTCAAAAGAGCAAACCATCTGTTAAAGGGTAAGCTATCACTGATTTTTTTTGCTCTTGTAGGGACAGACTAATTTAAAGCACACTGCATGGCTACAGGTTGGTAGAAGGAAACAGCCCTGAGCTGCCCTGCCATTTTATACCTAGTCATGCTGCTGGAAGACAAAGGCAAATGACAGAGAGAAGACTGTAGGTGAAAGAATGATTCCCTTCTCAGTTAGGGTTTAAGCCAGGACACTGAGGCAAGAGTCATATCAGCAACTTTACTACCCTGAGAATCATTCAAAACGGCCCCAAACCTCTACTATTTCAGCAGCAGGTCCTCAGGTGGGGAGTCCATAGGCAATGAGCTCCCCGTTAATGGCTTAGTGAGTCAGTGACCGCAGCGAGCCATGAGCTGTTTGGCCGCCTTCACAAGGCACTCAAGGGGAAAAAGGGAAGGCTTGGTGGGGACAGTGCCAGCAGATTAGTTCTTCAAAAGAAGAACTTTTCTCCCAGGAAAAGAAAGTCTTTGGGTTGAACGTTGTTTCCACCCTTACTAAACCGGGCCTTGACTAGGAAAAATACAAATAAGCTGATCATAAATTAACAGTCATCCCCGTTGTGAGTATGAATGTGCATACCTGGCCAAGGCAGGCAAAAGCAGATTGATTAAGCAACAAAGTTCACCTTGTTTTCTGAGTTGAAAGCTCATGCTGTTTCTTGGCAGAACAGGCATGTCAGGCCTGTAATAACCACTTGCTACCTTGCTTCAATCAGCATTAAAACCAGTACAATATTAACATCTTGGGGAAAATCCATCTGGAACCTGCTTTCTGGGGGAAAAAAATGAAAGGGAGGTAACTGAATACCACACCCAGTGTTTGTTTATTTATTGATTTCATAGTAAGTTTAAGGAACTTCAATTCCTCCCTCCCCTCACCTGAAAAATCTGTGTTTCGAACATTTTCTGTTAAAATGCAGAGCTGAATACTTGTTCAGAAAGAAGTGGCGAAGAACAGCAGTTCTTCAGCTGAAGGTGTATCATTTGGTCTGGCAGCGGCAGAGGTTTGTGTTTGCCGTTTGGTTTTACTCTGGAGGAGGCTTTTGTGCGCACATCTTACCATGAATCCATATGCCCAGTAAAGCAGGGCGGCATTACCTGGGACAAAGCCAGCCCAACAGAGGCATCACGCCTGCAACAGCCGAGCGGTCAGAGCATCCCCAAACTGCGATTCAGAGCAACTACACACGCTTAGATGGGGGAAAGCTGTTTGTTGCATTTACACCTTAGGGGTTTGAGGTTGGAACACAAGAGCCGAACTTTAAAAAGTCTGTGTGAAAAAATGGTTACTTTTTGCTGACATGGTAATACTAAAATTGACTTTTTCTTTTTCCTCTTGATGTCCTGGTATGAATATAGACTTGACATTATTTTGCAGCACCTCTTCTTTCTTTTGAATCAGCTAACACGATAGCTTCAGGATTCAGAGGACACTTGTGCTTGGCATGACAAATTTTATGTAACTCCTGTTGTGGGAAAGTTAATGCAAAGCTAACTGGGTAAATGAGCCAAAGCAAGCCTTTCGTTTATAGTTTGCTTTATAGTTTGCTCTGATTTTATTTCTTTTTCTTTTTCAACTGAAGCACTGTACTCTAGCATTGATAAAGTTTGAAGACTATACTAATGATGTACAGCACACACGCTCTAAAATCCATCTGCTCTATGTGAATGCTACCCTGTACTGCTGGTTCAGCTTGGAAGCTCACTGTGAATGTTTTGGAGCCTTTTAGCATCTCCAAAGCATTTTTGGAAAGCAAGCAAATGATTCAGGGTCTGGACACAGGATTTTTAAATTAGCAAAGTATTTATAGCTTACTCTGAAAAACTCTTTGTCACAAAGAGCTGGACTATGAAGAGGGCATTTGGCTCTGGATTAATTTTAGATGAAGTTTTAGGACCAGGCTAGGCTACAGGTTCGTGTTCAATGATGCTTAAATGTAATGCCCTGGCCTTCCTACATCCTGGCCTGTAACTGTACAGGATCATGCGTTGCCAAATTTCTGTCACCTTGGGCTTCATTAGCATGAGAAAACAGACCCCTTTTGGCTTTGTGTCTCACTGAAAAATAAACCACTGGGGCTGGTTTGCCAGTCATCTCTTTTGGCCAGTTGTGTATAGCTGCCTCATACACTCAACTTTAAAGGGATTTGGACAGGATTTATTTAGGTTCAGTTTTTTATTACAGCTCTTAAGTAGGTACCAGAGCGAAGGTTCCTGTTTACAATGGTGAACATTTACTCAGGTAACTACTTCTAAAGGCCCCAAGAGCATTGGCTGACTAAGTACTCAGCAGAATGAGTAAATATTTTATAATTAAGCCCTTAATTGAGAATTCTGTGTTTAAAAAAATAATAATCCTGCAGCTKCCATATGAAATATTACCTGCGCATTTAAGGGGGCTAAGGGTTGCATTCACTTTCTCCAGCTATTCTAATAGCTATTTTAATAGACAGAGATATAGTAAGTACAATGCTGATATGGTGAGTGAACCAGAATACTTAAAAATATTTGCATAAAAAAATTCTGAATGAATAACACAGATAACTAGCAGGTAATTTTTCTTAAATGAAGAAACTTTCGTTTGTCACATTCATTCAATCAGGGAGAAGAAATGGTGCCACATACCCAGCACATGTGTGCAGCACGCCTTTTGTCTACAGCACAAATACTACGTTTTACCTTTGCGCTAGCTACGTAGGGAGGAAAAAATTATCCTCCCTCCACAAATGATTTTGGGAATAATTATGTCTAATGGAAAGGAAAAAAAAAAAAAAAAAAATCACAGCCTGTTCATGGACAACGTGAACGGAGAGGGATGTGAAATTTGTGAAGGTACTAATTCATTATAAATTATTCCCATTTTTGGTTGGCAACAGTCATTGAACACAAAGATAATTAAGGGCAGTAAGAGTCCACACTAGATGATAGAAAAGAGTAAGGCAGTCAAACTTTTGGAAAGACAACTAGAGGGTGTACAGATCGTGCTGTGATCTATTCAACACTGGTGAAAAGAGCACTGTAAATGTTTATTTACTTTTTGTACTCACTGGCTTCTTAAATAAAAGAACCAATACTATTTAAAAGCTCTGACTGTGTCGCGCTGTTCCCCTCCTCTCCTCAAACTGCTGAAGCTGAACGTCTCTCCCAAGTTTTCTGCGTTACTGTCGAATGCACGGGAGCTTCGACAAGAATGTTACTGAGCTCTGCAGCCGGCAAGAGTGGGAGGGGAAGAATTAGCATCATACAATGGGATAGAAGCGGAGAACCCTCTGCTGGGTAGGGACCCAGTGCGATGACCACTGCAATCAGTACAAGCCCCTCCTTTGAATGCCAAGGTTATGGGCAGGGTTTTAGAACAGCAGCATTTGATAAGGCTGAAAGTACCTTTAATTTTTTTCAAGCCACACAATGATTAATACATGTATTTTTTAAATTCCTGAATCGCACGTCAATGAAAATCCATGTTAACATGATTGAGTTCAGTGGAGTAACACTAGGAGAAAAATGGGTTCAGCCGAGATCAGAGGCTGAGTGCATTTAAAACTGAGGCTCTGTGACGGATTTTTAGAATCACCCCAGTTTTATATACCCAAACAAGCTTACTCCTTTGGCTAGCATGAGGAGGTTTTCACCTCCTTTGGACTTCTGGGGTAAACTGTCCTTGTACAAAATTTGTTCAGGGTCAAGTTTTAGGCAGTATTTTGTGCTGCAATAACCACACCATGACAGACAACCTTTTCATCAGATAAGAAAAAAAATCCTCTTCTTCAGGTCAGTACAAGAAAGGAACATGACAGAGCTATAAATATAGAGCCCAGAGGTGTGAAATCTTGTGCATTAAATGCAGTCATTGGCCATGTTTAAATTTTTTCCCAAACATTTCAGATGTTTACACAGAGAAGCAAATATATATGTAGGATAATCTCAGCAATGAAAACAGCTTTTCATTATTAAATGATTCTCTCTGATAATTGCTGTGAAAAATTTTCAGACAATTATTTTAAAAACATATAACTGATTAGAGGGAATTGAATTGGGTAAATCCAATTCAACCTGTGCAACCTCAGGTTTAGAGGCCGAAGAAGCTGAAAACTGAGGGAAAAGGCCGCCTGATCACATTTGCATTTGCCAGGTACAGGCCAAAGAGACCCAGCAAGGCTAAATAAAGATTTTCAGACAACAATTTGAACGTTTTAATCTGTGATACTAAAAGGAAAACCCTGGTCACCAAGCAACTAAAGTTAGACATTTAAATTATGCAACTGATTTCCAGAGGTGTGCAAATACACTACAGTGCCCAGTAGAGAGAGATGAGGAGTGCTCAGACCACGGCGGGGGGAGGAAGAGAGGRAAAAAAAAAAATCCCACATGATGGTCTCAGGTGTGTAAGGCTAAGTTTAATCACTTAAGTAGCGATATTTTTAAATCCTGTCTCCAAAGGTGCCTTGGACAAGCTTTGCTGTAAGGGGGGGTGGTGGTGAGATCTATATGCACATGATGGCCGGGTGAAAAAAAAATTTAAACAGCTGTCAGAAATTGCAGTCTGGATTTTTTTTAAAAAATGTGAACCCTTGAAATTATAAGGATTTCCTGTTGCCAAAGGTTACCATTGGCCAGAAAGAGTTTTTGAGACTCTATCTTTAAAGCAGTGTTTAAAACCAGAGATTTTTACAGGATGGCGCTGGCTGCTTGCGTGAACGTAAGTGGCAAGTCTCTCGAGGCTCATCCAGCACTGGATTAGATGAAGTCATGCCCAGGTCAGTGCAGCCAGAAGGATGGTCCTGATAAGGCAAGAAAGGAACGAATGTGAAATGGGAGGGGAGATACTGATGATTCATTGCTGATCCTAAGAGTTTGCTTACTCACCTCGCCAGAAAAAAAACAGAGTAGGAGCAGCACAAAATTTTATCCGAAGAAATATGAAAAAATAATCTTCTCCTAACTAAAATGAACTAATTAAAATTAACATAGTGATTCTTTTTTTCAACCCAAGAAACAAAATTACTTAAATATTTTTTTTGTGAGTATCACTTTGGAAAACATGTTCTCAGCTTGGGGGCAGAGAAGAAAGTCCCTCCATTGCGGAGGGTTCCCCACGGCTTTCACTCAGGCAGCCGTGGTGTTGGGGTCTGCTGCGAGGCTGGGGTCTGGAGGTGTCGGCGATCAGAAGCAGTTTTGCAAACAGCTGCACAGCGGTCACTCACTCACTACAAATACTGTGCTGAATGAGCTTCCAGGTTGGCCAGTTACAATGAAAAAATGGCACTACCACAATTTTAAGATGACAGTGCTATGGCAAACCAGTCATCACATGCTTGAGTTACTAGCGCAAACAGTAGATTTAGAGTATTATGAAAATATATGCATTCTAAAGTGCTGTGAATTATACCAAATAATTCTGAATATCTCTTTTGCTATACTAATGAATCAAAGCAGAGCTTACCACATTATCTGCAATCACCAYGGAGAAAATGGATTTCAGTGTACATAGCTTCTGTATAAATAGTGCATCCCCAGCACATTCTTTAATTAAGTAGTGTCTGATTGCATAATAATAACAATAATAAAGAGAGAGATGTCCAGCTCGCACACAGGCCAATTAAAGCATCAAGTGCACGAGGCTAAAGCACTCCTGACTGGGGAAAAGTCAGTAGAGAGGTGTCCGGCTTACCAGCGTACTCACCTCCATGCCTTTGCCTCCCACCAGCCCCTCTGGCAGCAAACCACGGAGTCTGGAGACCTTTTTCCCTGAATCCTTGCACGGAAACAGGTCGCGGGGACAGCACAGCCTCCACCGTTTTACAGGCTCCTGGCAAAACCCAAGGAAGTCGTGACTGCAGCACGGAGGCACAACTTACCGGTTTGGGTGAAGCTTCAGCACTTGAGTAATTTGCATTGTGCCTTACAGCTTTGCTGGGTAGGATTTTCACTAGCTGGAGGGACCAGACCCAACCTCCACTGCGTATACTTGAGAATTCATGGAAAGCAGTAAGCTGGAGGAATGTACTTTATGGGGTGGCTGGATCATATGTTTATGGCCTGAAATAAGAGATCCCAACCCGAACCACTTTGTTGGTTTCTAATGGTGAGAGGCAGAATATGAAGATCATATAATTCATGCTGGGGAGTGGATATGAAAAGAGGATGTGGGCAGAACCTAGGACAACCCACAGACTCAATAGCTGTCTTGCCATTAATTATGGCTAATGGCCTAATACCAGTAATAAACACCTTCAAATTTAATACATTGCACTTCAGCCTGTAGAAACTCCCTTTACAGAGATGGCCTAGAAGAAGGAAATGATTTAAAAACTAGGATGCTAGAATTATGCATTGCTAACAACGTTGGCATAAACACAGTAGAGGAGCGGGTGCTCTGGATCCCTGGAGACAATAATTTACCACCCAAAAGGAACTTCTGGCAGTTGACAAAATTCATAAAATATTTTTTGTACCCTCTGCACAGGAGAAGTGGGTGGTCAAGACAGCACCGGTACGGCTGGAAGGACTCTTTCGCTTGAGCRTTGCTGCGGCGGAGCTGGCCAGGTGGCTGGAAACACAACACCTGTGCTGTGATTTCATGGGCACATCCCAGCCTAGACACACGCATACTAATACACTGCTCAGACGGCCTTTTTGGGACGATAATTGCATGCACTGCCCTGAGAGCCGGGAATGGGCCACTTCAGGGAATGAGTCCGCTCCTCAAGATACAGCCACTTATTCTCTTCTCAGCGCTGCAGAAGGGCAAATGTCCCTGGTTCAGGCCTTGGAAATAATGAGGTAAAATGGACTCGGCACCATTAAAACCTCCCCAAAGACAGGACTAGATATTAGAATATCTGATTGGAAAAAAACAATGGGCAAACACAGCCTGCCTCGACAGGACTCCTCCTCTCAAAGAGCCATGGTAAAAGCTCCCTGGTCACGGAAGGAGAGCTGGGAATTAAACATGAAGCAGTCTGCAGAGATGCTAGAAAAAAACAAATAAGCCAAAACACAGCTAAAGACACTGACCACAATGAAAAAGGAGGTTCTGCAGGTGGTTTGCAACGCTGCAGTCGGAGACCAGGGTTTTCCTTGTTCTCCCAACAAAAACAGGCAAACAGTAGAAGGACAACTTGCCGTTATCCCCATTAAAAAGGGGAAAGAAACCTGCAGACGTAGGCTTAGGGTGAGTGTGGACCGTCTTAAGACCAAACCCAATCTGCTTTCAGCTGAAAGGAGTTCACTTTTAGTATATATTAACTTGCTGTACTAATGCAGGTCATGACTATCGGCCTCGTGGCTTGACCACATGCCACAGAGATAGCCAGGTTAAGGGCAGTTTTCTCTCCAAATACTTTCTAAATTTGGCTGTTTAAAATAGGATTTAYGTATATTTAAGCATCTGACAAAACACCCAGTTCAAAACGTCAGGGTTCTTCAATGGCCTCATTCACATGCTTGAAATAAAGCACGTGCTAAAGGACGCTGCTGAATCAAGGCCCGCATTACCCGGTTTCCAGAAACGCTGAGCTCCGGGGCGCTGCTGGGTAAACAGACGGCTCTTTATTTTGGAAGCCTAAATATAGAACTGGTGCCCAACTTGAGATAATCAGAATTTTATCCTCTCTACAAAGACCTTGCAAAACACAAGTTATCACTGTGAAACCAATAGTTGCCTTTTCTATTTTACCTTAACTTTACTGAATCTAGAGTCAAAAGTTTCTCAGTACCTTTGCCACTAATTAAAAAAAAAAAAATCTCGTGACCCTTTCATAAGGAAAAATACAGGGGATGTAGCTCCCATGCCCTGGATACACTTACATTTAGCTTGGTTCACTTCCAAAGGCCATGATCCAACAAGATATTCAAACACCTGTATAACTTAAACACACTTTTAAGTACCGCACTGAACTTTGGCAAAAGTAGGGAAAAATAAATTCTGTTAAAACACCACTTTATTTCTTTCAAATCTGATTTTGTGAGACTCTTGAACGCAATGCATCACTGAAAAATATTTCCTTCCTCATGTAGAATATTTTAATATTAAGCCAGATATTTTTATATTTCACAAATTAAATGCACCATGGCTGAAGGTTTGACAGAAGCTTTAATTTGCACATAAAAAGGTAGAACGATTTCAGTTTTGACAGCATAAGCTTTTGATTTGTTAATAAAGGCAATTCTTTCTCAATTGTGAACATATTCCCCAAATAAGACAATGCAGTTTGTAACAAAAAAACCCCAACTTCCTGGTGTGGAGAATAAACTTTTGATCCAAAGTTATTAAAGAAATTCAGATTTTATAAAAATAAAAGAACGAAACTTTCACATTCAAGCTTTAGTAGTAACAGAACAAGAATCAGAGGAAGATACATGTTCCTGCCACATTCTCTACACCTGTTGTTATTAACGCAACCTACCTTCAATATATTTGGATGAAGTTCATTGCTAGAAAGCACCTGCAAAGAGTTGAAGTCATTTGGGGGGTTGGGGGTGAGAAAGGTGTGTGTCTGGGAATGGGTTTGGTGAAAATTAACACAGATTTTCCTTGTGATGTTCTAATCAAACTGCAATCTAAGAAAACTAAGATTTCAGATTCTTATGATGAAACCCAAGCGCCACAAAGTTTGTAAACCAAGATATAACCGAGGGAACCAGAGGCCAGGCTTTCAGACTGACCTCCTCTGTGCCCATGTCAGTGTTCCCCTTTTCTCCTGAGAGACCGCAGAGGAGGAGCGAGTCTGGAGCTACGAAGCACTTTGAGCAGAGCCAGCTTAAGCATG
Source organism: Phoebastria nigripes (assembly GCA_035582835.1). NCBI lineage: Eukaryota > Metazoa > Chordata > Aves > Procellariiformes > Diomedeidae > Phoebastria > Phoebastria nigripes. The sequence goes on along the minus strand of JAYKAV010003488.1, from coordinate 814,449 downwards.
GAAAAAAAAAAAAATTTGGATTTCTGATCTCAGATCAAACAAATCATTCAAAACTTTTCCCCATGTGACAGCCAAAAGCTGTGGCATGGAAGCAAAGCTGAAAGTACCCAGGATCCATTTCAGTATATAAAAGGGTAAAGAAGCACCCGCCCACGGGCCTGCCAAGTTCTCAGCTTTTACAGGCTCAGCAAGTACTTTGCCCTGGCATCAGAAGTTGACTGAAGCTTCTCAATGAGACGAGCAATGGGTCCAAACAGCTTGAGGTACAAAATAGCCAGTGTTGTTATTACAAGCCCACCACTTTTAACTCTGAGAGCAGACACTAATCTGGACCACCGATATGTGGGCTCCTGGATATCACTTGTGTGGGCATGGGCAAAGCAACAAGCAAACTAGGTGAATGTGCCTGATGTAAGCTGTAACGCCTCTCCCGCACGTTACTAGAAAACTCTTCCTGGCCATCTGCAGCCATGGCACGAAGCTGTTGACTGACTGTGTCACTGGAGAGAGCGGTTACTTACAGATGATTGGCAGCAGCATATCCTGCTATAATGCTAACTAAGCCCGTGACACAGCCTGCTATCAATATTTTACTCTATTGCACGTCGCATTTTGCAGTGACACTAGATACAGTGCTCTGAGGCTTACTGGTTCACAGTCCTTCCATTTAATAACAAAGTCTCTCGGTTTTTGTAAACTTCCAAGCTTTTACTGGAGGAAGTCAAGCAGTTCATTGTTGAAAGACATTTTTGTTTTCCAAACAGTATCCCCTCATGCTTTTCTTCGCTTGCATCTCACCACAGTTGCCTCCTAATCTAGTGTTGGTGAAACAAGGCTGAAGGTATTTTGATCATGTTTTCACACTTCGGATGTACAGTTGCCTTGTCTCCTTCCACTTTCCTTCTGACTACACTCTGCTTCACAAATGCAGCCATCTGGCACAACATCTCATTTTTTTGTATCGACACCTGAGTAATCAGAGCCCTTTTTTCTCTCTCTCTCTTTTTTTTTTTTTTTTTTTTTTTTTTTTTTAAAATAAAGCAACTGTTTCCAGCTCCAATGCCCAGGCTTGTAACAGGCAAGCCACATCCCATTAAAGAAAAGCAGCAGAAGTGAGAGGTCACTGGTATTAATGTTAGAAAACATTTAGGGTGAGAAGAAAGAAAAAAAAAAGCATCCAGCATTTTCAGTGAGATTATCACAAGTCATTTCCAGCACTTTCTTTCCTTCACATTGGTTTACTTACAGCCTCAGGAATGGTTATTTTAAAACTTTAACCTTCTTCGGGTTTGTGCAGCAAAGACGGTAGGCTCGATCGCCCTGGCAGAAGGACCTATGGGGCACCAGGGACAGCACGTGGGACATAGCAGTTTCACACGCCAGAGCAAATCCAGCGTGGTGTGGTAGGAGCGGCATTTAAAGAGCACTCATTTCGTCTCTGGATCCTATTGTTGACAATGAAAATAATTTGTGTCACGGACAGTTTAGTGGTGCGGCCACCTCTGGGAGTGGGAATGAACTCGATAGTTTAATTCTCTGTCTTTATGACAATCGGCTGCAATTCCACTAACTCCAATGGGTTCACGCTGGGAAGGGATTTCCCTTTCACAGGGTTCAGTGCATTGGTCACGTCTGAACACAGTTCTTTAAGATCACAACTCACAATACTATTAAGTCAAGCATCAATCAAGCCGCGCCTTTTTTTTTGTTTTAATTGGGAAATGAAGTATTTCCATATATCGTGTGTATGAAATATACTTATAAAAACATTGATGGCAAAGTTGTGGCCCCAGAAATTCAGAAGAGTCTTACCACACATTGCTGTATGGCCAAAGTTGCATCCCAAGAGTTTTTTTCCTGGCCTTGTCTCAAAGGACATCTTTCAGCCTTACTCCCTCTTGCTAACACTCACCTTTCCCATGCTAGAAATAAATTTGACAACGCTAACTTGATCTCCACCTGGCTGCCATCTCCTCCACACATCTGATCCTACCCCTGAACTCTATCCCTCTTGAAATAAAAGATGGCCACCACCCCGCGGACCAAGTGACCTGGAAACACTGCACAGAGATATATGAGCAATGGAGCAACTGTGCCAAAGGAAACTCACAAATCACATACTCCGGGCAATGGGACAACTGGCAGAAAGACAAAATAAAATGACTGCCTCTCTACCTTTCAGACTCCCTCAGCCGACACCACTACAGTCTGCTGCYGAAGCATATCTGCATCAGCTAAACCTGCTGTTTCCCTAACGAACCTCTTGCTGCAGTCCTTCAAAGCAGGAGGAATTGGGGCAGCCAAGGTCGGGATGGTGCTGWGAGCCAGAAGAACCATTTCCTACCAGCTCAACAAATAGCCAAGGACAGAGGGGCAGAAGCAGGCATGGGGGATAAGGGACAGATTTCAAGTGGCTGCCCTGTATGCCCCCTACCTGGCCAGTCCCTTCGAGTAGCGCGGCATGTTCGGATAGGAAGCAATCACTGCAGCACCCGAAATAAAGACACAAATTCTCAGGCACAACAGCTGATGCCCCATCATTCAAGTTGTCACAAACCACAGATGTCAATGGTATGACTTTCGCTGTCAATATCAATTTGGAAAGTGCCATTGATAATGTGCCAGTACAGGTCAATAACGTTTGACTCTACAGACTGAACCCGCACTGAAATCCTTGCTTTTTTCTCCATTTGTTTGAAACAGACTTTTCCAATAGACTCTATCTCCAAGTGCAGGCTAGGCAAGCGCCCTGGGCATCTGTGCCACATCAGCTCAGCGTCTCTTTGCTTTGGTGGGTTAGCAAAGAAGACTGAGTGATGCTACAAGCAGCTTCCCTCCTGTGTGAGCGGTTAGCAGGGGCCACAGTGTTCTTTTTGGATGGATTTACATCTCATGGAGATGCCAAAGGGGAGGGAAGAAGTTTAACATAAAAAGCCCAACCTAGACCCCATCAGGACCTGAATACAGACTCAGAACCAAGCTAGGATAATCTGGGCCTGCTTTTGTGAGAAATACCTGTTTTTCAAGATGCAGCCACCTGGAAGACTCCTTTCTTCACTTTCATCCTGAAAAGATGGGGGAAGAGAAGAAAGGTCATGAAAATTGCAAGCTGTGTAAAAAGTTTCTTTGCAAATAACAGTTTAACAACACTAAGAAGTTAGGTTAAAATGGTTTCAAAGTCTAAAATTAGTTACATTTTAAACTAACAGCATATGCTTTTATTGTCTCTGGTCTAAAATATAATCCCAGGAGGCTGTGAAAAGCATGCAAATTATGGAAAGCTAATTTGCTCCAACAGCGACACCTCCCATGTAGTTGGGAGGTCTGTTAGACCTAGTGTACTCTCCATTATTTGCATATTAATAGCACCTGCTGAAATACTTTGGGATTTACTTTTCCTGCCAGCAGAGGGACAAAACAAACAAACAAAAAATTATATAAAATTCCTTTCATACAGATTTGATGAACAATAAACCATTTAGACAGTGCTAAGAATGCCAAATTAGTGAGAGGCACTGGGGTAGGATTGCAGATGCCATCTGTGATTTTCAGAGAAACTGGACTGCAAGTTCACTTAAAAAAAAAAAAAAAACCCAAACCAAAAAACCAAACAAAAAGGCCCTCTCTGGAAAGTGCTGGTAATTTGAAATCACTCACTTGGCTCAAATCTGAAGAATGGAAAAGTTTAACTAAAGAAATCCAGACACTGCAGCAAGAAAAAAAGAAAAACACAACAAAAAAACCCTACACATCCACAATCACTGAAAGCAGAACCCCCCAAAGTGGACCTTGATTAAAAATCTACAAAACCCCAGGCTTTGATATTAGCCAGGCCTGCAAGGCCTAGTCCCCTGCACATAAAACAAAAAATAAATTAAAACCAGCTACAGCCTGAGATTTTCTTAACAAGCCAACTTCCAATCTCTGCTTATGACCACTGCTTCCCCTTCTGGCCCCCTAACTATAAAAAAAGCCCCTTGTATATTCCTATAGCTCATCTTCCTCRGGGTAAGGGCGAAAGCAGCTTCCTTTTCACGGGAGCAAATGGAAAAAGCTCACTTTTCAGTGCAAAGCTGAGCCAGAGCCCGCAGGCTGGATGTGTAACACGTGCCCCTCTCTGCAGAGCGGATTCAGGAAGCTGACCAGGGAGGCTGGGGCATTCCCCAGTACCTCTTTTTCCAAACAGGCAATTGGTATTCCTAAAGAAGCACCAGCCACGTACTCATATTCCCTTCAAGAGTTACAAGGGGCCTATATTTCTCCCCGCTTTTTAAACCCACTGCTTTAATTCTGATTATGCACCCTTTTTTAAATAGGCACTGAAAGGCCCACTAGAGTTATTTACTGCTGGTGTGCTGAATTTCTGTAGCATTTTAACTACCTTCATATTCCCAAACGAAGAAGGCAATTGACTTTAAGTTAAAATGACTAAATTGTTCTCCACATATTAAAAAAGTAGTGAAAGAGCGTTTCATGTAGGACAGCGAAGCATGGAAAAGTGATGTTTTGAGCAGCCTGGCCAGTGCTCTGCTGGGAGGGTGAATCGAGAGTCTGTCCTGAGCAAGGGCAGCCTTCAGCCACGGTCCCGGCGAAACCCTGCGGCCACCTTCCCGTGCGGCAGCAGAGCCCCCAACTCCATCTCTTTGCATTGTGTAACTCCCGTGTGAGGGGGGGCGAAGAGAAGAAGGGACTCTTATTGGGCAATATATTATTATTGGCCTCTTCTCTCAGAGCTCAATATATCTTTTGGCTCTGTACAGCCAAAGGAGACCTATGAAAAACTTGCTCAGTGTCAATTATAATTACCGAAGGAGGCAATCAAACATTACAGCAATGGGGACCCCTGAAATGCTATAGACAGGCAAATCCCACAATGGCTGTCAACAAATGCTAATTCTCATTAATGTATATGTAACTCTTAAATGCAGCAACAGTGGTAGCTATTAGTATTAGCTGGTAGCTAATTAGTAATTAGTAGTAGAACTAGTTGAAGTTGCAGGATGGCAAGCAGATGCAGATCGGAGGACTTGGCTCTGAGCTTATGATCACTGTTGGTGATAATTTTCAGCATATTTTTGCATAGTCAAGGATCTCTAAATAGCTGGAAGGGAAAGGGGTTACCAGAATGGTTACTGGGAGGCTTCAGTGGTTCAGGGCRTTGAGAAGCAAAGCTATCCCTTTACATTTAAGATACTACCTCAGAACTGTTAAGGACTGAGTGTTGCTATCATTCAGATAGATTCAGTGTCCTATAAAAATGGGTTTGCACTCCATTTCTAGAAGAGGGCAGGATCCATCTCCTTTAACTTTTCTATGTCCGGCAATCAGATACCTGCTCTGGGCTGGTCACGGATGCTGCGCTTCAGGGACGGCGAGAGCAGGCTCGGCACCTCGGGAGGGGAAGTGTCTCCACCAACACAGAGAAAGCCCAGCCTCAACAAGCAGGACTTGGTAACCCAGCGTCTGCCTCAGCACAGCCTTTCCTGCTGGCACGCTGTGTTTCAGAGAGGCGAAGGCAGGAAGAAGCGTTCAGAGGGACCTGTCCTCTTACAGTCAGGAACACATCCTGCCCTGGGGTATAGCATGGCAGGGAGATAGGTACTGTTACCACCTGCCATGTACGTGGCTAAAAACTTCCCGTGCTGCCACGTAGCACCGCCCCAGCCTTTTTGTAAAGTGTTCTTCCAAAGAAGAAGAGCCATGTATTTGTAATGACAGCAATAAAAATAATAATAAAAAAACCCACCCTCAAAAGCAAAACCCAGGCCATTACCTATTATAACAAATTGAATTGGATGTTCCTTACCTGAAATTTCAYGAGCAATTAGCAAACAGAATTATCCACAAATGCAAGTATGCCCTATTATCCTTGTAGCGACTTCAGCAGCCACAACATTACAAGCTTGCAGTTTGCTATCTAGCAGCCTCCGAACCACAGCTTTTTCTTCTTTCTTTTTTTTTAACATGAAGTTCATGGCAGCCAGTGTTTTACCACCTGCACACTGGGGGAGAAAAAAAGCAAGGGGGAGAGGATCAATATATACAGTATGTTTATATTCAGCAAGAGCATGTTGCAGAGTGATGTGTGTGTTTGCACTGTCTGTGAAAGGATCCTTAGCGGCACTGCAGCTGGAAAAATAATGGAAGATCAGGGGACTGTCTTCAGTGACAAACTTTCATCTGGTAAGTTACAATTATATCGTAGGAAATGATACCTTAGACCGCAACTAATTTGTGAATCCCAGGAAAGGCAGATCACTGATTCTTCATCAGGGCTGCAGAACCCGATCTATAAAAATTTGGGCCTCAGCAGGAGGTTGTGTGTAAGTGTGATTTGCATTTCAATTCTTAGTCCACCACAACCTTTAAATCTTCCTGCAGCACTATCACAATGGAAATTTTTGTTCTCTGTGTGCTCAAAATACATATTAAAAAATAAAAAATCCTGGTACAATGGAAGTCAGTTGTTAATGGGAAAGAATGTGGCATTTATGCTCAAATTGTTTCACAAAACACCATTACAACAGAGTCTTTCATCATTTTAGGGGGGATCGAGTCCCCTGACACCATCTTCGGGGACTTCATRTGGTGCTTGTCACTATCATCCCACTTCCACAAACACCACAGCCCTTTCAATTTGTATCTGCCCAGAACCCAGAGTATGTTACATTATTTAGTTTTTATAAGAAGCTTTTCTGTATGAAGAATTCACAACAAATAAAAGCCATTTCCCTGAAAAAACGAGCTTGTGAGTGACGGTTAAGGGAATTTTGGGTAGGACCTCTTTACAGGAGATGGCAGCAGCTCCGCCATCCTTCCCGCTGACTGATGGCACAGGTCCAGCTGATCCTACATAGAGCAGTCAGCAGCACTGGCAATGATGGCATAACACTCACATATTTCCCAAAAAAACTTTATGGGTCAGACTATGAACCCTGTATTCATGCTGGAGATGAGTTATTCATAGTAACAGGAGGGCTTCCCAGTGCCGCCACTGCATCAGGGAGACAAGTTTGCAGAGAGAGGTAAAAAAATCTACTCCTAACTCCTTTAGCCAAGGAAATGTTCCACATCAAATGCTCACAGCCTCTTAACCCAGTGTCAACAAAGACAGGTCTTCATGCCCTTCCTGTGTGTTTGTGAAGCCAACTGAGCCAAACTCTTTGAGAGGAAGCCAGTGCGCAGAGCTGTCCACAGGCCATAGAAGATGATTATTAATGTTCTGGCAGAGCTCAGATGCATGTCCTTGCTGCATATGGAGCCAGGTTTTGTCCTGAAGAGCTTCATATGACTATGAATTCAAATTTACATTTATTTTGGCAATTTGATATGTGTTTTCCTATGTGCAGAATTTTATTGCCACTTACTCAGATATGGCGAAACTCAGCAACCCTTTCCAGGGACACGTTCTCCAGCTGATTGAATTTCCAGGCTCCAAACCTCAAAGCCCAAGTAAAGGGTGCAGGAGTTTGTCTACCAGCAACAGGAGAACGTCAAACATATCCCAAATATGCTTCCAAGTTTCTTTCTGCTTTTGCTGTTACTGGAGTTGATAGGAGCTTTCTATTGACTTGAGCAGATACGGGCTTAATGAAGGACATTTTTTCTACCCATCTCATAAAGGCACTTTCATTCCCTCACTCTAATTTGCCATGTTGGGACCCAGCGATTTGTTTTATTGCATAGTGGTACATGCTGGCATTTGCAAGATTGCAGCACTTTCACTGTGAACTTTCATACAAGCTGCTCCCCGATGACAAATGGAAAGCAAATCTCCACACTGAAGGTTACAGCTCTTCGTGAAATGCACTCAGTGAAGTGTGTTGTTCCATAAGGAAGAGSCCAAACTTTGGAGAAATTACTCCCATATTTGAGTACCTGTATTCAGAGACATTTAACTGGGGGCTGATTCTACAATATAACAAGACACTGACTCTCTCTGAGGTTTCTGACCTGGGCCATCCCAAACAATCACTTACTTTTCAAAATGTTTGCTTTCACTCCACTGAGCGTCTGAGAGCCCAATCAGAATATTTCAGACTGAAGAAGCAGCCTGGTCCCGAACTTCCTACTAAAAATAAATAAATAAAAATCCTCATACAAATGCAGGATAAATAATTTTCCTTTCTTTAAGGACACTTCCTTGTTAAGAGCACAGAAAGCAGTCAGAAGTATAGATGTTACCAACTGCTCTTCAGCTTAACATCTCTGGCATTCAAAACATACAACTTCTGTGTTTGTACTACATTTCCCTAACAGCTTACATCGAGGCCAAACAGACAGCATTCTGCGAAGGTCTTCTAAAATAAGCTTATTTAAAAGAGCAAGGTCAATGCCCAACATATGTCAGATTCTGTGAGTAGAAATCAAAGAGTTAGGAGCAAATGGAATATGTCAGAACTCAGTGGTTTTCCATGCCAGGCTCTTTTACCAAGTTCACATTTCTGCTGCCAAAACCAGTAACAGTCCCATCATATGGACTTCAGCTTTGGAAAAGTGTCTAAAAAAGCCCCCAGTGTCTGTACACAGGCTACTTAGCTCAATAAATAAAACTAACACATAGATAAATGTGTTTATCTGGACATGCTATTTATTGTCCCTATAACTGTATTTTTCTTTTAATGGGACACGTGCCGATTCCATGCTTCAGCCCTAGGCCCTATTAAAATCAGATTAAAAGCATTAGTAATGTAGTTAATTCCATTTATAACATGCCCATCAAGAGAAAAGAGAACATTAAAATAGAAAAATATATATAAACGTGATTTAAGAATTTTTAAAAAAACATTCCGCTCCATTTTGATCTTTGCAAAAAAGGGCATTTTTTWAAATAAAAAAGGAAAACTTTTTCCTCTGTTCAGATAAAGTAACTCCGCCTGGTCTTTTAAACCATATCTTGCAGAATGATATTTGTGATTTCAATTAAAATAYGCTATTGTCACTTTAGCCTCCCTCTTTGGTATTTTAAATTGATCCTAATGGCTTTGCCTTAAGTGATTTGCGTCCCATAGTGAATCCCTGTCACTTACAGCACCTCCCACTATTGCCCTCCCGAATAATCACTAGCAGATAATCACTTCTTCCCCCTTCTCCCAACGTTATTGCTCGCTTCCCCTCTGACTCTGCATGCTGGTACAGTCTGCAAAGTATTTGCTCTTTAACATCTTTAACATATGGCTTGTTGCTCTGGCACTCACCAGTCAGGGACTTAAAAGAAGGATAAAAGCTGCATGAAAAAGGCCAAACCGATGTCTCTACAGGTAGGCTTGTATCTCTCCATGGCCTGTTTTCCAGGCTGCAAACTGGAGAGTGAGGAAAGGAAGAGCAAGAGAGAAAGAGTGGGTTGTGATTAAAATCCCTCCGGCACCATACTCACAGTTTAGGGCCTGGCAGGTGCTTATGCAGCCCAGGTCCACTTGCTGCTTGCTGCTTTCTAACAGAGCTCTGCGAGATGGAGACTGTCTGAGGTGAACCTGTTTGGGAATGCAAAATTTCCATTGGAGACTTTCCACTGAAAAGATGCCATCAGCAGAGCCCCTAAAAGGCTTTGGTTGAAAGCTAACACCCGAGCTGCCCTCTGCCCCCTGTACCGTCCTTCAGCATTGCGACCCTCACACACCCTGCTACGCACACGAGGGTGCACAGGGAACCACAAGCTTTCTCCTTCTGAGAGGAGGATCCTTTCTCCTTTGCCTTTCGTGGATCTCATTATTAATTGAAGAATCATTTAGTTTGCATAATTGTCCTCTGCCATACATAATTCCAACCTTTCTCTTTAAATTGGCGTATTAAACTAAATACAGTCTTTTGTTTTTGTGACTCCATCTATCAAAGCTTCTAGATGGACAGTCAGTATGATGTGAAGAAAAAAACCAAACTAATAATATTAGGAAGCATCTCTTTATGTACATTTATGAGATCTACCACCAGGTGACTCCATTCTAAAATATCTGTATTTTCATAAAACAAAATGCTTTCTTTCCTACACCCTGAACATCATCATAATGCCCCCCTCCATAAGATTTAGACTCTGAAAAATAAACAAACAGCACTCTTACTTAAGATACGAACTATTTCTTTTTGAATAGCACATGAAATTGTATTAGAGAGATTCAGGGATTTCCAGAACAGCCTGATCTGTTCCTGTCTAATCAGACCTGATTAATTCAAATCAAACTGCAAACCTCAGTTTTATTTTGCTTTAAAAACTCAAGATCAACAACAAATCAGCAGTATGTAGATATCACAGAGGCAGTTAACACGGAAAGCCTACAGACACAGAGTCTCATAGAGTCAAATGGATATGATTAAACATCAGGAATAATTTATTAATATTTTATATATTCAAATATATACAGAGCAGATAGGACCAGTTAGAGGGATGCTCTTCACAGGGGACTTTATTATATTTATGCCTAAGAACAGGAGATCCAGCTCAGGTGTCAAAGGGTGTTTCTTCAAAATAGAAAAATTATTAACAAATAATAGGGTTATGTGGGAGGGTTTGTAACACAGAACTGCACTAAACCATGCAATGATCTACACAGATAATCAAAGTGTTCGTGCGATACCGAGCACAGCAGAATAAATAAAATAAGATAAAATAAAATAAAACAATCTCGCAAATGCAAGATTGCAAATGCAAAATAGGTAGCCGTGCAAGAAGTATTTCAGAGATTTACTGAGCCATTATTTCTGTGGAATGCGTACTCAGATAGGCTCTCAGACCTGACCAGTTTAATCCACATCAGACCAGGGAGACACAGGGTCAGGAGGCTGAATGTGGATTTGGGCACTTGGCACAGCTGTTTTCCTTAGGTGCAATACACTTGTCACTAGTGGTGGCACTTTGCATTTGCTGTATGGCAGCATATGTGCTTGCCACATTTGGGACCCATTATATCTCTTTACCCTCCAGCCACTTCCCTTCCCTTCTTGTTAGCTGCATGTCCATATATTCCTCCATACTCTTTCGCTACATTGCAATGCCAGCTCTTTGCCCCCTCTGCTTGCTCTGCCGACTCAACATACTGCCTGTACTCTTTACAAGCTTCCTATAGATGTAGGGGACAGATGGGGACAGAATTTTTATATATATTATCAAATTTATATATATATATATGCATGTGTGTGTATATATATACACACACACACATAGACATGTCCTATACGAAATCATATCTATTCCATCACTGAAATACTCACCTATTCAGAAATATTTTTGCTACCAGGGAGAGCACACACAGACAAAGAAAAGTTGAACAATAGCYGAGGAAATCTTTCAAAGCATAATGTCAACCCAAACTAGAAGCTAAAGTGAAAAAAAGGGAGGGGATGGACTATATGCTCACATTTCAGCCTCTGCAATTAAAACCATAGTTACTGCAATAGCTCAGACCAATTAGTATATGTTGATATATTGACTTGCAGATAAAACAGTATCTGACTGCACGTCCAAAAGAGGTAGGTAAATGTTTCCGCTTGCTTTGTACACACAGTTGTACAGACAGGACTGACTGCAGGACTCATTTTTGCTCAGTGTTGGGTCATTACATACAACAGTTAAGAAGAAATTTGGTTGATGTCTCATTTTGAGGGGCTGTACTGCCAGCCTCCTAACTCCAAATACACAATGTTTCCTACCAGGATGCTGGGACACTGCTTCAGAGGAAAAAGTCTCCGGTCTGGAGAGATGAGCTTGACCAGGCAAGTTCCCAGCTAAGCAGTGCCAGAGCTCAGCAGAGGCTTTCTCGGGCTCCCYGGACATGTGGGTGTGCAGCCAATAAAGGAACATGAGCTTCAGATAAAAGAGCTTTGCACTCTTTTAAAGAAGGACATTAAAAACGTAGCAGCCTCTGATTCACATTTTCACAACTATAACTATGTCCTTGATGACCGGTATTCAGATAAGGCCAGATCTCCTGCATGTCCCCCTTGAAACCAGAACAACCCAGGGTTTGGGAGCTTCACACCTGGATGCACAGATGTGAGCCAGTCCAGTGGAAAGGCCCCCTGGGAAATGCAGATCCATGTTCAGCTTTTTCTTTCCACAAATATGAGCAAGTTTAAAATCAAAAGTTCCGTTCACAATAAACCTCCAACCTCCGAACTCTAATTAAACAGGATTTTTTTAAAAAAAACTACTCACCTTTGGTCTGCTTCTGTTTTCATTAAATTTATCTTTAAGTATTTTCTAAAATCTCATCCCAAGGAAGCAATCACAAAAACYCATTAGGGTTATTTTTATACAATGGTGAGGACACTGAATTACCTTCCTGATGTAGCTCCTGTCTAGGTAAGCGACACAGCCAAACCTTGATCTGCATGTCCTATATGCCAGGCCTGCTGTTTTTAAATGCTACTCAAAGGCAGCAGTTGGGAAAATGATGTTACAGCCATGGCCTACGTGGGCTGTCATCTCAGGGAGCATCGTTTCTCTCGGCAGCTGCTCTCAGCAGCTATATCCCTCACCTGACAATTGCCTTGTTCAGCAACAGGTCAGGCCAGCAAAATCCCTCGCTTACTTTCAGGCTCCCTAAGTATCAGTGATGGAGTGCGAATCGCCGCTGGCTTTCTCTGCAGCCCCCATTACATTAATGAACGGCATTACATACAAAATTGCTGCTGACAACTAAATCCTTTCATAAGTCATGATGCTTTTGGACATGTCCCTCCATTCTGCCACCCTCCCTTACACGTACACAGGGAGAAGGCTTAGGAAGAAGGCCAAAAAATCAGGGAAATTTTGGTCTTTTCTTTGAGGTGACCATTTGTGAATCGGCACGGGAAATTAGTTTGCTCACTTTTGGATGAACAGTTTTGAAGCAGTTGACTGGAGAGAGAGAGACCATCCGCAGATCAACAAGAGACAGGTTTTTCATTGGTACCTGTTGCTGCAGAGGGGGACGTCACCTTACCCTCTAACACAAGTGACATGAAGGAAAATTCATAGCTGGGGCAGGAGAGGTGAAAGACTGGAAAATGCCTGGCCATTTTAATGTAAATAGTTACAATATGCACATACATTTCATGCCATCTCACTGCCCTTATGAATGTCAGGAATGTGAAGTAGGTAGGAGGCCCCTCTAAGCACTGAGATGTCCACAGCTTACAGCAATGCTCCCAAAGTACAGCCCATGAGCCTGAGAAGCTTTTGTAAGCAACATGTGACGGCCTTTTTAATTGTGGCCACCCTTGCAGGGCAGCCGATCGTCAGCGTTACAGTGGTGACAAGGTAGCCGGCGGCTCTGCAGCTCTCACTCAAGCGGGAGTTAGGTGAGGACGCTGAACTCTCCTCTCTGTGCTTTGCACATGTGAAGCACGTCATGTTCCACCTTCCGAACAGAAAGGTTCTGCATTTCAGGTGAATTTTGTTCAGTAGCCACCCAGCCATGTCATTAAGAGGCCCTTCAGGAACAAAACTTTGGAAACTCCTTGCTGAGGAGCCTGGTACTAAAGCTACAACCTGAAATCTGGGTCGAGRTTTTATCAGCCGTCAAGATCAAGAAGGGAAAAAGCACTTGTAGTATGTGAATGGCCAACTCAACTGCTTGGAGAAAGGAGTTGATTCAGGCTGCCAATATTGGCTCTTACACAGATAATAAACTAGACTGGCCTTTCTCCTGACATCACACTTCAATCAAAAACTTTCTCGCAAAATGTCACTTTCAAAGTTGCAGCTTTAAAAAAAAAAAAGTCTTTATAAAAAATTCATGGCCACAATGATCTGATAATGCAGCTTTCTGATACCAGCAGATGTTTTGTCTAACATGTTCCCTGAAGCTGTACTCTGTGCCTTCATATCTTTCATTTCCAGTTGCTATCTGCTGACTGTGGGATGTCATGTACGTACCCTATAGCGATGCGCAGCAATTCGCATCTAACACCGCCGTGCGTAATGAGCTTCACAAGATGCTTGTCGCAATAACTCCGCACTTCCCCAACCATATGGAACACAACACTCCAAAGCCCACAGACACTTTTTTTTATTACAGTTCAGATCCTTAAAACATAATCTGTGTGATGTCTAGTGAATGTACGTGAAGAGCTGCTGAAAACAAAGTTAACACTTGTTCACATCATCTGTTACAAATGTCCAATTTGGGACAATAAATTTCCTCGGAACCTGTTCTTTTGCTGACTCGTTGCTTTATCTTTTTTCTCTTTCTCTCACGTCGTTTTTTTTATGAACTATGCATATGTATTAAATGGGATTTGTTGTCCCTAGATACCAATTTGCATAAAGTGCAAGCCATCATTGGTTGGAGAGAAGCAAATTACTTCTCCAGCAAGATCACACTTCTTTTTTTTTTTCTTTTTCTTTTTTTTTTTTTAATTTTAACAAACCGCAGGCAGAGGCTGTTAACAGCACTTAGCCAGATATGCAAAGTATCACTTTTCTCAAAAGCAGCTTGATCAATGAGCAAAAAAAAAAAAAGAAGAAAGGGAAGCTATTATTCAGTTAAGTACAATGCAGAAATGACCCAAGACTGAAGCAGCTAACCCAGCCATTCACCTGTAACTCAAGCTGCCTGATTCCCAGTAAAATACAATTCAAGTATGGCTTGGCGCTCAGGACACAAAGCAAAACACCTTGACTAAGCAGAGCCTCCCAGAATCACCATCCCCTTTTTCCAAGCGTCCTTAGTGCACTTCCAGAAGTCCCAAGCGTGCCTGTTACTTTTGCATGTTGCTCAGCTCCCTCGCATAAGCCTTGCTTGCTCGTTCACGTCCCCACACATTTACTTACATTGGGCACCTTCTGAAGGACTGTGGAAATACCGGCTTGAAATATCTTTACAAGTGCAGGGAGGCTCTCCTCTGCCCTCCCCTAATTTTACTGGCTCCCTGGCACCAGAGGTGCTCCGCAGGATGGCAGCTGCCATCCTAGCAGGCTTTGGACAATTACAATCTCCCTTTTTTCCTTATGCTCCTCATTGTGCACACCTGTGACACGTTGGCAAGAGCCTCGACTATAACAACGTGAGAGATTCCCAGGTTCAGAGCTAGCCCTGTATGAGCCCTCTACTTTTGGGGAGGAGGAGAGACAGGGGAGGGAAAAACTACAGTGAGGGGATTTTACAAATACTTCAAGAAACAGACTATCTAAGCAAACCTGTGATGCACAGGATGATGTACAAACTCACCAGCCCACTACTAAAAAGATTTGCAAGCCATGAGCCAGGCTCAGTTAAAAAGTGTGGAATATTAAATTCACTAAAGAGAACAAATCAGCAAGGACGCTGAGCTTCAAAGTTTCCAACTAGGTCTGAACTTCTCAAGAATTTAGTGCTGGGACGTCGCTTGGGGTGTGGGGGAAAAGGGGTCCTCTCTAAACATAATATTTTATTCTATTGAGCTCTCTAAACATGACTGCAGGATCTGTCTCTCACTAAATGTTCACTCAGAATTTCATCCCAAATCCATCAATATCACGTGCTTGGATTATTCTACCTCTCAATTTAACGGACAGATGATACTCTCTTAAGAATGGTTCCTGAGATCACACAGAACATTAATTAATCTGGGCAACAGTGATGACTAGATGCTGAGGTGCCTTTCAGGGAGTTGTGGGTGCCAAAAGAACAAGCTAGGACCCCAGGGTGTGTAAATTCTCAAGAGATAGTCTGTATTTCCTTGTTACCTTTAGCGTCTATCCAAAGATACACAAATACCCACAGATTTTATGCTGTGTGATGATTTGAAGGTGGAATAAATAGTTTCCGTCTGCAGAAATATTGGCAACTTCTTGCGGCTTTTGCAAAAAGGCAAAAATCCCACAATTTCACACATCTCTATTATTAACATATGCTGCTTTGTTTCCATATTTATATTTGTTACATTTAAAAGGAATAAAACAGAATTTAAAAGAAGATCCTCATTCCCAAATGATCACAAAAGCACAAAGAAGTCATGCAAAGATTATGAGAAAAACTTACAAGAGGGAATTAAGTGCCTGCTTTGAAAATGGGGCTTTTCTGTAACCAAGGGCACCGTCACTGTTAACCAACAGAATCACTGTGGGACCAGGTGAAACCATGC
Source organism: Phoebastria nigripes (assembly GCA_035582835.1). NCBI lineage: Eukaryota > Metazoa > Chordata > Aves > Procellariiformes > Diomedeidae > Phoebastria > Phoebastria nigripes. Next base: position 798,408 of record JAYKAV010003488.1, on the reverse strand, counting down.
TTGGGACACTTACCCTCAGACGGAGAGAAGCACATGGACCTTGTCTCTCTAAATTTGCTGTCTTAAAAGGCAAGAAGGATCAACAACTTTCTCTCTCAGGCTTCTCTCGCTTGAAAACCCTGGCACGCTCAACTGGCAGTTCAAAAACGCAGTGTCTAGGTGCCTCTGTACAGGTGCATCTGCAGCCTGATTCCTCTGGAGACAGATGTAGCTGAAGAAATATATTGCCAAAGCTTAGCCAAACGCAGCATATGAGACCCAACTGTACAGTAGGCGCTAGATAACATGCAATCATGGCCTCCTACTGCAGCAAATTCTACATAAACCCAGGCCTTTGAAAGAGAAGTAGTAAAAAAAAAAAAAAAAAAAGAAAGTGTTTTTCTCATTCCTTATCTGTACCTACTCCATTTTACCTAAGGCTGGCTATTAGCTCAGCTGGTGATGTCACTTACTTCACTGGAACCTGTTATCGTGAAGGATTTCTCATCGGATTTTCTATTTTGTTAGCTTTGCGCTTTGTGCAATGTTGTATTTCATTCCATTAGATAAAGGGTTAAGTAATTCACGTTTTACCCATATAGACTAAGTTATACTCCCTGTGGGTTGCTGGCTTCCTATTGGCTAGAATGATGACCTTGGAAACAGACAAAAATGATGCATTGTTGCAATAAATATTATAGCTTGCACCTGTTTCTAATTAAGTCTGCCAAACAATTTCAGAGATACTGAAAAGAGAAATGTGTTGGCTTCTAATTGGGTGTTCTTTGCTGTTTGATCTGGATTATTCAGTCCCCCACATGACCTCACCTTCTTGGTTCTTGTTTTTCTTTTTCTTTTCGGACTTGTGGAAAGTGCTAGATTGAAAGAAGTCTTCTCAAAGAGGAACATCTCTGCCTAAAATCAGTTGTAAGTAAAACCTGAAAAATGATGGATTTACACCAAGGCTTAAAGCAGTTTATGGCAGGATACCTCAGAAATCTCCAATATGGCTCTTAGGTTTCATAAGGCTGTTGTGGTCTTCTCCTTCACCTCCTCCTCCTCTCTTCTCTCTTTTAAACTTCAGAACTTAAAACAATCTCTAGCTATTAGCAATCAGGATCAGACTGACTGGGAAGCTGGAGGTTTTTGCAACTGGACTTCAACATGTCGGGGAAATAGTTCAGGAAGGATTTTCCTGCTAACACTCACCAAAGAAATGTAAACAGAGCAGTGGTCACCTTCATATTTCAGTTAACGATACCTTGGGAAGATTCTGGCAGTTGTTGCTATCAGAGCAATTGCTTTAGGGSAGGTATAGATTCAGGAAGAGAACACTGAAGGCTTCACAGACAGGTCGTGATTTRCAGTTCAGCATCATGCTTTTCACTCGCTATACTGATTCTCAAGTTGATCTCCCACTGAAAGTGCTTCTTGGTGAAATGAGTGTTTTGTTTCTTGCACATCTACCTACCCAAGCTGTGCACAGTTTGCATAGATTTAACGCCTGCTCTGTGATCTAGCTCTAAGGACAAATGCAAATATACGTGGCAAATGTTGACAATATTTTCCGTAACATAAAAAGTAAAGAAACAAGGAATTACTATTATCTCCATTTTCTAAATGGGGACTGGAAGCCACAGCTCAGCCAACACTTCTGGCTGTCAATGACAGAAGCAGTCCAGCCCCTTTGGTCCCTATGGAGTCCCTTTTCTCACGCTGGGATAGGCATTTGTGCATCTCTATTTTGGAACTGATTGAGGAACTTATCCAGCTGAAAACTAATCCAGGGAGAAAAAAAAAGAGTTTTTATTTCAGCCACATCAACTTCCTGATTTTGGTTTGCACACAGCCTGGCAGGACAGGACTGAACAGCTAGGACAGAGGGAGCACAAGGCAATATTTTTGGATGGAATTGCACGAAATCACAGAAGAAACACGTAGTGACATCAAGAAGACAATGTAGGTCTCCAGAATCCACAGATGCCTTTCTCTGTTGTTAATGTCAWCAACCTCACAATCTAGCAAAGATGTGCTAGTTGTGTACCAATCCTCTGAGCCTCCCAAAGTTTCTCACGTGTAGACAATGTATCTCAGAAGTATCATGTTTGGCAGAATTAAATGACCCTCTGCACAGTTAAAAATTAATTATTTGGGGGTGGAGGTTGCAAAGGGATTAYTTTAGTAGCCATACGAAAGAAGGTAGGATCAGACAGGTTAAAAATAAGCCTAGACACAAAGAAGATATAGTAAGGGAAGAGAATAGCTTAGCCTGTGCGGTGTGATGAAGCCCTGCATCAGTATTTTGGCAAGAGTTTTGTTCAGGAGGAGAGACAGAACTACAGAGATATTTCACAGGGTTAGCACATCTTCCTCTGTCTGATACACTCTCTCTTTTCCACTTTTCCTCRATGGCAGGCAATAAAATGCCTGCTGGTACCCCCCATGACTGGAGGTACCCAGAGCGGTTCAGCCCATCGTGAGTGCTGTGCCAATCATTTAACAATTCCCACAGCTGCCTTTGTGAGAAGCCTCTCTCTTAAGCCTCTGGTTTAAGAATTTAGAGTAATCATGTAAAAATGATACCCCTGTGCTCTATGATCCGCTGAATCTCACTAATGCCAGATCCCAGAAGAGGGCTTATTAATGAAAAGATGCAATGCCTCTCTCTCTGCTCATGTTTCACATGAATATCTCTCATGGATTCGGCAGTAAACCTTACTGCTGATAAAGTAAGTATAATGAACCTCCGTGCTCCACGAGAATGAAATCTCAGGCTGATGAAGTAGTTACCTGCTCTACTTTCCAGCACAATGGCAGGCTTGAGAGGTACAAGGAGAAGTACTCGGCTGCTATGGGAATAGCGGTGCTATATCGCAACCTCCTAAATCTTGGGTCTGGTTTGCTAGCGATGCCTTTGGCTGCGTGAAAAGATCAAGAGTTTGGAAGGGAGCAGTTTGTAATTAGCTGAGAGAAATGAAATTATGCTTTATTGCAAATCACTGAGTCAACAGAAGAAAGGAGGTTTTTAAAGGGACAGGAACACCTTGAGGCTACTCTGTGTCCTTTCAACATTACACAGTATTCAAAAACCCAGTCAACTCTTGCCAGTTGGCTAGCTTCTCAGAAAGGACGAGCACCAAGTGTTCTGCAAACAGCAGGATCCTGCTGCTTCCAGCCCCTGACATCTAACCAATTTTCAAGAAGGCACTGAAAATACTTTCAAGTTCTGCCTCTGTTCTGAAGCTCCTTTGCTAATGGCAGCAGATTTTGCCATCAAGAGTTTCAAATTGTTATAAAGCCTTTTGCTGTAGCTGTTCAAAAACAAACAAACAAACAAACAAAGAAAAACCCCACACTAASAAGAAGGAAAACTGATTCCATGTCTATCCATGGGGAAAGAAAGCAAATGACTACCCAGAAAGCACTGTGAGGCTAAGAAAAGGAACAGGTAAAACATTGTAGGCAGCAGTGCAATCAGTCTCTATATTTATCTGAGGCCCTCTGTGATTTATGTTTTCCGTTAAAAGGAACGCATACCTTACGAATTAGCCCTAATCTTAGCATCAGTTGGATGGTATAGGACAAGCGACAAGAGTCTGGAAGGTGTCACTCTGGAGTATCCCGAAACGACCACAGAGACTATCTTTAAGTCCAACAACCAGACTGTATCTGCTCAGCGCATCTCTGATACCTGGATCATGACTCGTCTTTACAGAGCCAGCCCCATGTAACCAAATCCAAACTTCTCAAACCTTTGCGAGGCGCAAATCTGAATATGGAAAATTATCACAGAGATTGCAGCACTGAAGAGTGAATATAATCCCATCTCAAACACTGGTTATTATCCTCTGCAGGTCTATTCAATGATTTAAACAACCCATGAAAATGTTAGCATCATCCCTCACTTTAAGGGGATTCTCTGGTTAGAGGGAATTCAAACACCCTGAAACTCAGTGGAACCTTAAACCAGGGGCTGCATTTCGTATTAGCAGCTTGGGTATAACTCCTGGAATTATTAATACCTAAATGCCCCATATGTTGTCTTTAGAGAGGAAGGCAGTCACACCACCTTTATATGTGTGCTTTCTTCCCTTTGCTTTTACATTTCTTCAACACGCAAAATGTACTTAACTCACTGCTTATTGAATGAAGGATTAGTATTATTTTCCTTCCTCCAGTGAACTTTGTTTCACTTCATCCTGCATATATTTTGCTAGGCTGTGTTTTCCTGCCAGCACACCACTGTTCAGCAAACTACTGTACTTAAGGCCAGCCAGCTAATACAGTGATACCTTTTTACTCACAAGGAGTGTTTCTGTAATCATGGTTGTGCTTCTGGTATGAATGACAGCTTACACCAAGAAGCACAAAACGCACTTCCAGAAGCTTTGCCGAGCTGGGACAGAACTAAAGCAGCTTCAAACTGTCAAGGCATTTGAAACATCTAGGGGAAGACACATTTTGAAATGTAGCCTGCTACCTAGCTACTCTGCTAGCATAAATGTTGACCAGGGACTGTGAAGGGAGCTTCTTCCCCATCCTCCCTTTACTGTGCTGCCAGATCTCATGTTGAGCTAGACTGGGAACGCTTGGAAAAATGCCCTGTTTTGGATCCTGTAAAAATTAGTATAGAACAAATAATAGGTAACAAATTTTCAATGTCTCTGTATAAGGTTTACAGTCTCGTTTTTTGTTGTTAAGATTGGTTATGTTGCCCAGCAGGAATGCAAGTAGAAAAGAAGGGCATCTTTACAAATCGCTATGCTCTTGGAAGACCAGATTGGAAGTTCCTGTTCACATCACTGCAGCAATGCAGACCTCTCTGGTGGAAGTATTTTCTTTTTCTTGTGGAATTATACCTCAAGTCCTGCTAGGTAGTTACTCCCTTTGTTCCTGTGAGCCAAGCTAGTTGCAAGATCATGCTATGCCATGCTTATAACCTCGCACTAAAAAGGAGGAGATTACAAAGGGGGCAAAATACCCTAGAGGGTTCCCCTTTATCAGAACCTTCCCTGTCAGTTTGCCTTCTCATTTCCTGAGCTCTTGTCTGATTATTAGTGTACTGACAGAATAAAAATAACCTCATATTCCTACATGAATCATAAATAAAACCCTTTTATTTCATCAAAGAGGTTGGCAGGTTTATAGTCCTTTGCAATGCATGCACGATATGAATGACATACCTTTAATTTTGCTGACAAGCTTGTCGGGGTCCTAATGAAAAAGAGTGAAAAGTGGGTGACTTCTCTAAAGGTTTAGCAGTTGCTTTTTGGTGAGGATATATATTTCACCTTGCCACTGTAATCAAGGAGCCAACTGATCTTGGTAATGAACTCTTCAATTACAGTCCACTTCTGACTCTTCAAGAATGCCTAGGCAACAATGCCACAGTGATTATTGCTGATATTACAGATTAAAGCAAACTGGGAGAAAAAAGGAGGGGGAAACGAAAAAAGAAAACCTAAGCCGTGTCCTTGCTAGAGCTTCAGGTATCAGGGTGCATCAGCAATGAACCAAAAAGAGTGATCAAATTCCAGATTTTGGACAGCTAGATTTTGTATCGCTGTTGTACACCAGACAATAATAAAATCACTGCTACTCACCTGTATTTTGACATTATGTATTCCTCCCCATTTGTTCAACTAGCCGGTTTGCTTTTAGAAACCAATATCAAGTATGGTAGAGGTTATCTTGGGACAGCCCCATAAAAAAGAAAAGGATAATGCAAAGTATTTCTTTTGGTGTCTCTGGCAAGCAAGTTTCCTGATAAAGGTTGCACAAAGAAAGAATAGTCCAGGAACACAGAAAATGGACACAGTACAAACAATCAGAAAATCTTTCCTATTTCCAGTCTTTCATAGAGTGAAAAGTTTAATTGCTCGCAAAGAGGGAGGCAAACAGTTAAAGATATATATTTTTAGCAGTGATGAAAGTGCTTTCCCCTTCTTCAACACATCCTCTCTTATTTCTGCTTTCCTTTTACTGTCTCCTGGCTCATGTAAAAGCCAGAACACTGGCCCCTAAGTTTGCTTTCTGACCACAAACAAATTGTCAAAGCCACAAGCCTTTTCCCTTTCATAAAAGAAGTCCTGCTTTTTCGGAAATGTCCCAGGTCTTCACTAATAACTTGGAAAGAGATTAAGGGAATAGGACAGCTTTATTTGATATCTTGGAGATTATCCTTTATTTTGCTGGTGATTCCTTTCTTCAGCAATAACTCACCAGAGAAAGTTTGGGATTTGGCAAGTTACCCCAGCCTGATGGCTGTTCGTTTCTGTTTCTTTTTTTCATTTTGGTGGGGGGTTTAGAGGTGGGGCTGCTGAGAGAGAAAATGAGACACACACAACTAAGGTCATCTGACTGGAGAAAGAAGCAGGGGTTGTGTGTGCAGGATTGTGTGTGCATGGGGAGATGGGGCAGAAAAAGGGGAAAAAATCATGGACAGTGAATTCCAGATCGCTATCTTGTCAGGATTTTACAAGATTCCAGAGCTGCACTTTTAATTTTCATTACTTTCCATTTTCCTTTGATAAGCTCAGAAGCAGTATCTAATTTTATTAGGAGCTTTTCATCAAACATGGATATCGTCCTTCCTCAGGGGATTCCCCAGCCACAAAAACATCAGGTTCTGTGAAACATTAGCTAATCCCAGTTAGAGTTACTTGACCCTATCAAGCTAAGAAATAAATTTTACTCTTCATGAGAGTCCTACTGTTTACACTCCAGACAAAATTCTTAGATCTCAAAGTTTTCAGAGGAAAAACATTTTTCATAATGCCAGAAAACTGGCCTTAAAGACCTGGGCCATACAAGCCTGAAACTGTTTCTTGTTTCAAATTAAATACATTGACAGACTTCCTCTTGACTGCAGCTGACATCAGTGCCTGATTTTCTTGGCATAAAATCCAAATGGGTAATGGTAGGAGCCATTACTGGCAACATCCAGTCCTATACTCTACACATCACTACTTCTTGCCTTCAACCTTCCCCTATGTGGCTGCACACAGAGGGAAATTGCTAAGAATCAAAGCACTTCTCTCTGTTCAGTGCAGACAACACACACTTCAACAAGAGGCTCAAAGTTTGGTGAACCTCTTACAGCAAATGTTTGCGTGGTGCATGACCACACAAGCCACTGTGGCATAGCTGGGCGAGCGAAGCAGGAGCAGGCAAGCGGGAAGCTGCTGCTAGCAGCCATCAACATGGCACATGGGAAATGCAGAAAATTTGGGGATGCATTCAGAGCTGATAGAAAGCAAAGCACATGCTACAAATCCAAAGGGCCGGAATCTTTCCAAAGCTGTTTTGCTCCACTCTAACACATTAAACAGTTAGAATCATCCCAGGCATATTAGCTGGGTACATTAAAAGTATACTGTGTCACACCATGTTTTAAAGCATAGCATAGCTTATTTTAAACGTGAAATGGAATGTGTTTTGTACTTACTTAGTGCCTTGCTCAATCAGCATAACCCCAGTGCTTTGGAAAACAGAGGATCAGCCACTCTGGCTGTAGTGGTGTTAACTTGTTCAGCTGTTTGCAATGAAAKGTCTTGCTAGAAAAAGTTAAGAAAAGACTCATATACTCCAAAATTATCAGTTTGTTATCACTATTAATAATACTTTATAGGACTTAACATGCTACTTTTCATCTTCAAAGCACTTTGCAAATATTAATTAATCCTCACAATCTGCCTGTGGGGTAAGCAAATGCTGTTGCTCCCAGCAGTTGAGTCACAGGGTTAACTGACTTGCCTAAGTCTAGAGGGTCGGGCTCAGCCTCCGCACGTCCTGCTCTGATGCTCAAAATACTTAAACACAGTGTTTCCCCTTCTCTTAGATGGGATGGCGGATGTGCGCCACTTTTATACATGAGATATTTTCTTAAAGCTCTAGTTTGAACTCATAACTGCAACTTCAGCTGCTTGAACAAGGCTGCRGTTTTCTCCCTTCCCACATATTTCTGCATTGATGCAAGATGTGGACAATTATCACCTGATAATTAAAGGACTAGGTTCATGGAGGAGCTCCTAGCTGATTTCTAAAACTACTCCCCAAACTCTGCTTTGCAATGGAGAATTGTGTATGTGTGCACAAAAGTAATCAGAGAGTCACAGCTTAAAGAAGAAACAGATGACTTTAAAGATTTAACAGGTCACCATCACTTGAGACATAACTAAAATGAAGTGTTTCACTGAAAGCAGCCTGCATGTTGGTATGGACTGATTAGCCTAATGTTTGGTTTTTTCACTTGTGGGTTTGGGTTTGTTTGTTTTGTTTTCAAACAAAAAGCAATACTTCAAGTGCTAACAAACTAACGAAGGTTTAGGGGAAAGAAGGACAGGCCCATGATGTGGTTTTATTTGTCCATGCTTCTTTGAGTTGGTAAATCACACTGCATTGCTTTATTGAGTGTCCCTTTAGGAGTATATTGGAAAAAATTCTATCTGCCACAATTAATACAGTGCCTAGTGCATCAAGCGGCACAACCCTGGCGTCGAAACTCAGCATTCTCTGGGAGTCCTTTGGTCCCACACTGGATGCCAGAAAGGATAGTAGCTGTGACATGTGATACAGCTGCTGATAAATGATGGTGATAATGCAGAACAAAAAGGCTAATGAGTTCTCTCCAACACCACACTACTTTCATGAAATGAATGTAGTGATGACCCTATTCTCTACTTTTTTTTTTTTTGGCTAGTGAGTTACTTATCCCTTTACCTGCACGTTAGTTTTATCTTCTCTGTACAATGCTATGGAAAGACAGTCAAAATTAATGTCAGCATCTCCCTTCACTTTTAAACTATAAAAGAGCCTTTGAAGGTAGAGTAAACCAAAGAGGCCAGTAACTAATTATAACCCATTGTACTGGACTTTGAGGAATAATGAATAGAAGCTATTCCCCGTGCGCTTACCAGAGTGCTTTCAGAGACAGTGGTGCCTTTGTGGGAGAGGGAGATCCCTTCACTGGACCAGTGAGAGAAGAAATGGAATTGTTAATGTATGTAAGAGGCAGGAGGATTTCTATGGTACTATTTCATTGCAGAGGCAGAAGGTAGCAGAGCCAATCATGAAAAGCGTAAAGGTGTGAAGGCACAAAGATGGAGAGTTGATTAAAAGCACCGTGGGGAGCGTGAGCGAACAAATCAATGGTAATGATGGAATTATGCCTGAGCGGAACCCAATAGTCTACGTTGTCCTGGCGACTTGGCGGTGGGGATTAAACGTTGTGAGGAGCAGAGCCGAGCCCTTGTCCAGCCTGTTGGCACTCGGAGATACGCTGATTGATGGGACAGGTTACGCTACAAAACTGGGTGAGGTCTCTTGAGGAAAGACCGAGCTCAACATAAGCACCTCTGCACCCTAGTGAGATGTTATGGCTGAATCCTGCCCGACCGGGAGCTGGGGTGGAAGAGAGCGGTGTTGAGAGAGATGCCAGTCACGGTTGTCACGCCTGGGGTAGCAGGACAGGGCTCATCTGAGGAAGCAGGAGCACAAAGGAAGAAAAGGTAGAAGATGAGAGAAGGGGCCCTGGGGGTGCTCGGTAAGGTTAGAGGTAGCACCTGGCAGGGAGGCAGGAGAGCYGAGCTGTAGAGGCTCACAGCGGTGGGGGAGAGATGAGTGGCGGCAGCACTGGCGGCCGTGTGGGGCRGCGAGGCAGGGGCTTGGAGGAGCAGGCGGGAGCCGAGGGAACATAGATCAGAGCTGGCTGCGAAGGCGCTGAGAGAAAGGCCTGGAGCAGCCTGGAGGGAGGGAAGAGAGGATTGGAGCAGCCGGTAAGATCAATGAGGGACCGGCTCTAGCTGGGGCAGCAGTGGCTTAGGGCTGCTAGCACTCACTGGTGCTTGCTGAGCTTGCCCTGCGCTTACAGCCACCGCCACATTAAGCATGTTAGTATCAAAAGTACAACAGAAGCTGCCTTAATAGTAATACCTCTATGAGTCGTACACAAATACAGCTTTAGTTAGTTACCTTCTCCTTTACTATTTTTAGGGATTCCTTTGCTGGTATGAGGCATACATCTTTATGTGTATATATATCCCAGATGCCCCAATCACTATGTCACCAGGACCACAGACGGCTACAGAAACCCGCCAAGCGCACAGCTGGCACAGCCCCTAGCTGGTCATTGCTGTGGATCACTGCGGTGAAGAAGCACAAGGCAAGGACGCTTTGTGTTGCTGTGTGACAAGGCACTTTGCAGAAGGAAACATCCAGGCTGCTCCCAAGACTCAGCAATCTCACCTCCTGTATAGCAATTTGGACTCTAATCTTATCTGCTTTTGTGGTTAGTGACATCAGGAGGAAGGGCCTGGGGCCATTTTGCCTGCCCCAAGTTGGTCAATACAGTGTTGCCACAAGGGCAATTGCRATGGATGGAGGGATGAGTAAATAGATGGTGCCTGTCAGGATAGACAGAGTGCTGAGGTGTATCCATAAGGGATAAAATCATGAGTATGACTGTGCCATAACACTAAGCAACTCGGAGATTTTCTCTCTGATGGCATTAGCCACGTCGCCCCAGAGCCAAGTGTAAAGGCAGCACTGCCCGTACGAGGAATGCAAGGGGACAGTTTGACCTCAGGCCTCGCCTGACAGGCAGTCCTCCCACGCCGCAAGTGCCAGAGCCAGACCTTTAGCAAATACAACGAGGCCATACCTGGCCTTTTGGCATGAACTCATGGTGCAATAATTGAAAGCTAAACATTTTCAAAATCAAATATTTGCCAAGTGGTGAAACAGGCTGCTGTAGCCAGAGGGAAGCTGTTCCTAGGTGGCCTCAGTCAGTTGAGATCCTGCTCACAGTTGGGACCACTGTGGCGGCCTCATTTAAGAGACCTTCAGATTGCTAGAGTCCACTTGTGCTCTCAGCAGTCAGGCCAGCTGGGTAGGAGAGAGCAAATTTTAGTCATCCAGAGCCCTGATAGCCAGAAATAAAATTCTGGAAAGGAAAAGATAAAGATTCACAAGTAGAAAACACAGATTCTTTCCAAATGGTCTTAATGAAGATGACTTAAATATGGACAGTTAAAATATCCCATATGTTAGCTTCCTACAGTCAGGTATGTATCTCTCATACAGGGTCAAGCCTGAGCACAAACTAATAAACCACTCATCGAGAGAGGAGCTCAATATCGGAAAGCAAGTATCTGGTGTTTGGCCACGTCTTTGCTCTTTCCTAGTAGTAGTGGGTAAAAGGCCTGAAAGGAAAGTATAAGGCTCAGAATTGGGCTTGAGCATGTATCCCTGGATGGGCCCATTCTCCAGATATGGTTTTTTCACTCTTGAAAGCAGCAAGCACCAGAAATTGGAGAGGGAGATCTAGACACAGCACAAATATTAAACGTAAATACAACACATTCCAGTACAGATCCTTCACTGAAACAAGCCCTAGAGCAAAGCTATCTCTTCCTGTTGATGACAATGCAAAGGACTTCAGCATAATAGTATTTACTCAGTTAAATGAGAACTGTAATGCACTTCAGCCTTAGAAACAAAACTTGAACTATTTAAGTGTACCAGTTTCAAACCTGAGGATTTATTTGCATGTGGCTGTTGACTTCAATGGGAGTCACTGCTGCAACCAAATGCACTACTTTGAAAGCCTTCTCAACAGGTGAAAAGGCTGTGTTACACATAATGGAAAATGACGCCCTTTTGCTTTAAGCTCAAGCAGAACCCAGAGCAAGGAAGTGCAGACTTAGTTTAGATACAAATAGAAGTAAAAATACATTTTAACTTTGCAGGTTTCAACTTTCCAGAGTCAAACTAGCCCTAGAAACACAGGGAGAATTTGATTTGCCTTCTTGCCCAGTCAAAAACCGTACGTTAGAGACATCCCAATTAAATTCCACGAGATTTACAGTTTAGGACTCAGGAGTTGGGCTTCAGACCCATTTGGCCATTGCTCAACTCAGTTGCCTTATGCAAAGCACTTCACTATCTTTTACCTTACTTCCCTTCAGTAAATTGGGAATAAATATATTCATCCTCTTGGAGATCACTGGGTGAGAATTAAGTATTATTGTTGAGTACACTCATACTAAATGGGTGATGCTAATGTGGTAAGTAACATGTCTTGTCTAGTACAGAACATTTTTTGCACGACGGTGCTGGAAAGTTTTAATAAGCACCTTGACTTTTGCCTTCATACTGGTGAGAGTCACCCACTTGCTTAAAAAGTCTTTTGCTATTTATTTTTTAAAATACATGATTGAGCCTTTCAGCCTAGTCTTCTTAAGCTTTTCAACACAGAAACAGAGTATGCACTTTTAGTTAAACTCATATGGTCACGTTTGTTCCAACCTCAACTCCCCCCAACCTGAGAAACTAATCTTTCCCAGGATGAAGTTTTCTTTAAAAATATGATGTGGTAATCCTCTTTCTAATAAAGACTACACAGCTGTCTTAATCTTTGCCCACGTATGGAAGGCACTTGAAAAAACCTTTGTTTTTGTAGATCCAGCAACTTTAGAAGACAGGAATCAGTAAACAGCGGGCTAATCATTCTGTCTCCATTGACAAGCAGTGAAGGAGTTAATTATCTGCTTCTTTTCACTAATTCTGTAGCAGAGCGCGGTTGTGCATATTAAATGTCCAAGTTACCAGATTCAAAGAAAAACTTGATCTCAATTTGGCTACATATTAAAAGTGCCATTCCCTGTTGTCCTACCTAGCACTGTTAATTGCATACATTTAGCCCTCTATTGGAGAATAATTTAGCTTCAGATTGAAAAGAAATAGCCCTGGCCTTGGTTATTTTGGCATACAAGTCTCCAGTATGACTCTGTTTTCTAAGCAGACATTAATGATTCTAAAACTAATATTCATTGTTTGAAGAGGCATAGCGGCCTTGGCATTTACTTAACCTTTTGTCTCATGTATGAGACTGAGTCAGCCTAAATCCTTTTCTTAATTAATATCTATTCTTTTTTTTTTCTGTCCAACATTATTTATTAAACAATTTGCATGCAACAATTAGAGTTGAGAGATTAGAAAAAACCCACTGTATGAGCAAGCTCACTTAGCACAACAACAACCATGAAACTGGTCCTCCAGCTCAATCAAAGCTCTGAGCATGAATGAGACGGGAATAGGGAGTAAGTAAGGTCAGATAAAAAAAAAAAAAATCAAAAACCAAGTCCCACCATTTACCTGTTAGCCCTAACATTAAGCTATTCCCTACTAAAAGAATAACAGTTCTAGAGGGAAAGAGATAAAATACTACTGTAAAAGCATAAAACCCAGGGATTTGACACCTCTAGTGAATGTCAGTGATGATAGTTATGGTTGTGAATAAAGTGCAATCACTGAACCTGTTTGCTTATTGCTGTAGTAGAAAGAAATTATCATTTCAGATTCCTGTAGTGTTTCACAGGACAGCGCTGTCTGCTCCATATGAACTGCCTCAACTGGAGCTCACCTACTTTTCCAGCATGTTTGTTTCTATATACTTCTTTGCACTTTTGTGATCACAACTACTTCGCACATGCTGCTGAGTGTGCAACAAAAGACCCTTATGAATGTTCAGATCGACATGGAAAATGGCAAGGACACCTTTGGTAATGAAAATAAAAACATTTTGGGGTTGCATTACCAGTTGTATGACATTAACTAAGAACCGGATTGCAGCTGGCTCGCATATAAATACAGACAGAAGTAGAGACTCGAGCATCTTTCCTCACCTATTATTCTTCCAGCCAGTAGCTATGTGTAATCACAGACGCTTTGCTCAGTGGATTGACTGTCTGCAAGACGAGTGACTGAATCACCTTTTATATCTTACCAGGGTTGGATGACAAACCAGACCTACATGAAAAACTATAATGCTCTCCAGACTTTGAAGTCATAAGCAACATGGATGTGATAATATGAGCCACATCTTGCACCCATTAGAAGACCCACAGGAGTAAGATTCATTCTAGGCATTGGCATCAATGTCATCCTAAATCTTATATTAGCCAATGATCCTCAATCTCTAATGCTCTTAGGATCTCCCTTCTAAAAGGTTTTAGGAGATTTCTGCGTACCGCACAAAGCTCTTGATCCACATCTTTCACATGAACCTATAGACAGTGGACCCTCCTACTTAGGTCCTAAGGGTCATGTGCATGACTTGCTTCTTTGCAGGCGGGGAAGACATGGTGAAGAAACAAAGTAGGACCATTGCTTAGAAACCTTCCTGAGAGCTGAACTGGACCACTGCCACTACCTCAGAGCTGATGCTCCCAAAAGAAACAGTCTAGCCCTAGGGATCCAGAAGTGTCATTTTCTTCAGAACTACCTTACCAATGTGGCACTACTTTAAATATTATTTCAGGCATATAGTTCAGCAGGTAATTTCAGGGCATGAACTTAGACAGCAGGTTTTAAAATCCAAATGCATGTCTATAAACCCAACATATTAATAAGTTAACAGTTTTCAATAAGACATCAACATTTGCATGCGTCTTCCTACTTGTTATGTGCAGTACTACATTTTTTAATGTTTCTTGGATGCTAGCCAGAGAGTCTGGGTCCCTAGTTAGTTCATCTATTACTTTCTTGCCACAATAGATCTGGGTCTTGGCCAAGTACTGGACTCATACTGCATACAAAAACAAAGAATTCTCTCCCTTATCTATTGATAGTCTTCACTTCCCAGGGAAGGGGAAAAAATATCACAAATTAAGATAAATAAGTAAATACATAAAAATCCAGCACTAACTGTAGTAGAAGTATTTTTAGCATCTTTTAACACTATGTGTAATCAAAAGATTTCCTTATGTATTTATACTGCCTTAGTCTCTCAAGAGTCTAATTCATGACTATTCACCTGAACAGGGGAGGAAGATCTCTTCTTTAAACCCCTCCTGGAGCTCCTCAGGCTTTCCACAAGAGTGAGCAAAGTTACATGACCTGAAATAAAACAGGGGAGGAAGACGCTTCAGTACCATCCTTCCTTTTTCAGTGTTTCTCAACCTATGGACTATGGAAGGGTTTAAAGAGGCCATGAAGGGTTAGAGGCTGCCTCTGTTTTATGTTTGACCTTGAAAATTTTTAGCCGTTACTGAGGGCCTCTGGTGTCTTCAGAGGAAGACAGATGAACACAGAGGAGATGCCGTTTTGAAAGAGTTTTGAAAACATTGTCCAATGCAGCTCTGATGGCAGGGCAGTGAATGTTGCCTTTTATTGTGGCTTAAGGTAGCAAACTAATACTTAAATTAACAAAGAACAAGAAAAAAGGAATGAATGACGCAATGATCCTGGCTGTGGTTTTTACAACCACTTTAATCCACCAGAAGTCTGAGCTGCCCTTGAAAGGGCTGGTCCTGCCTGCCCGCCCGCCCAGCCCTGATGGGACCATTTTTGCCCACTCAAAGATGTGCATTTGATCCGAGAATTAATAGGCTAAAACATCATCTGACCCTAAAAATGCCCCCCAATGCTGCTGAGCACATGGAAACACAACACTCCTCAGAGCAGGGCAGGCAGGCATGAGGCGGTAGGGGTGGGATGGGAAGAGTGTGCCGTGCCCTTGGGTAACAGCCCCGTTCATGCTGACCACGCAACCACCATGAAACCTGAGCCAAGGACATGCGGGGCAAAGCCAAGAGCAGCAAGGGAAATGTCTCATCTTCACCCAGGCTGCAGCTAAAATCACAACCCAGTCCACATGGAATATTTTGCTGTCAGTATAACACTAATCACAGTAGTCCACTGGGCTGACTTGTAAAATTTTGCTAATAATACGAAGGTAGCTGACAAGTTAATAGAACACATGATTCCTGTACCTTCTGCTTGAGCCGTGTGAGTATTTTTTCTGCTTAATTTGCCCAAACAAAGCATCAGTGCCTTAATTTCAGTTATTTCAGAAATTAGATCCTCTTGAAGAATGAAAGGATGCTGTGTTTGAGAGGGGTAGCTTTTTTATGAAGACACGTAATTAATGGAAGCCATTAAAGATACTTGTAAAAATGATTCAGATTTTTATATATGATGACTAACTAACCTATTATTGCTCTTCTTGGTCAGAGATTAATGGGAATTTCTTAAAGGATAAAGAATTATTTAACAAGCTGCAGGATATGTATGGGCTTGGAATACACTCTGTGATAGTGTGAATAATAAGAAATGTGGCTGTTTATTTCCTTGACTAATGAACCAAAGCTAAATTCAGAGATAGCAAGATGTCAAAAAAACCCAAAACTAAAAAAMCAACAAAAACCTAACAAGGCAAGTGGATGTTTTTTACATGAATCTAAACATATACTTCAGTGAAAAAAAACTACCATTAAGAAATTCAGGTTCTCATGTGCTCTAACTCAAGGTGGTATAGGAACACACCAGCATGATCTCTGATATGACTGGGAAGCACCAAAGACTTTAAAGAAAGAGTTTAAAATCAGGTGATGCTGAATATTCAACAGCTCCTTGGGAGGGGAGAGGAAAAGAGAGAGACTGCAAGGCAGAGGGAACAAACTACTTTGCTGCTTCCAAGAGCTTCCCATGAAGAAATTTTCTTTACAAAGCAATGACAACAATGTGTTTGGTCAAAGATTTCTATGCAAAGAAAACTGACTTCTAAGACCACGAGTATGAGAGTCACTTGATGATTCCCTTGATGATGGCACACATGGACAGCTTTCATTTTTCCCACTCTTTCAGATTATAAGTGACCTCAGAGTGTCTTGAAGTATCTTGTCCCCACTGGGTTGAAAAGCATATGCAAAGAGGGAGTAGAGCATCTCTAGGCTGACTTTGGCACTAAGGGAAGAGAGCAGATAACATTTCAGGAGAGAAGGAAACAGAAGGCAAACCAGTTTCTCAGGCAGCTGAAAACAGTGTTCCGTTCTTTTCACGACTGATTTGCCAAGTATTTTCTGCAGTAACTGTTCTGAGCAACAAACTGCAATGATTCATATGCCCAGGTGAAACAGTAATAGTTCCTTCTCTCTGGCTGAAACAAATAAACTTACTCCAGCGCTTTTCCAAAATGGATCCCAACCAAGCTAGGTAGTAGCAGTGAGCCTTCTGCAGCTTGACACCAAACTATTTTAATATCCACTGTATCCTCCCCCTCTCAGCGCTCATTGGTTTTTTCCTTTAATTTTTTGAAGGCACACAAAGAATTGAATAACCTTTTCTCCGTGTACCTGGCTGCAGCCACATCACTGAAGGGGGTCCTTTTGACATTTTAAAGGACCTGAGGTGTATGACAACATGGCACTGCAGTCAAGAATYTCGCCGGGGAACGGAATAAGAAGATTTATTTTATTTTTAATATTTGAAAGATTTCAAAAAGCATTCAACTGGATTTCTCACTAAGAGGATGAGTGAAGAGAATCCTTTGTAACTAAGCTGGGAAGCCCAAGTCTTTTATCCATTGTTACACAGTTTTTCCCCAGGGCAGAGCTAGGAAGGCCTGCAAGCCCCAGAAGCTTAACAAGGCCAGTACACTGGGTGGGCTTTTCTGCCATTGCCTAAGCTCCTCCTGAGGTAGGAACTGCCAGAGCAGAGCAGGTCCCATGCTCCATTTCAGCCACCAACAGAGATTATTTGGGAAGATCCTAGCAGCAGCGGTGCTCTCAGGGAGGGGAATCTGACCCGCCTGCCTGCAAATGCGCACGCGTGTACACGCACAACCTCAGTACCCAGCCACCCGTACGTCTGCTTCCTTAATAAACCAGAAACAAAACCATTCCACAGAAGATTAGTAGCGAACTGGCACTTGGATTAATCACTGTGCATCAGACTTTGCCAAACCGCCTTTTCCTGTCGGCTTTTTCAAAATATTATACATGACTGGTTAGCCAAAGATATGTTATCTCTTTCAGGATAGATTGTGTAAAAGGAGGAAGCCAGTGTAACTGTACTGCTAACACCTTTTTTTTTTTGCCTTTTGAACTTTTTACATTTTTATGTGAAGTCCCTACAACCCTGATGCAAATGAATTGGTGGGTTTTGATCAAATGGACTTCGGCGCATATTCCCTGAGCTTGGTTCACAGCAGCGACGGAATCGCCCGCCTTTCCCACTGATGTTTGCGTCCGGCTGAAAGTGAGAACTTGCTTGAGTAATTCCCAAGTGCCGATAATGTGAGAGGGAGCTCAGGACCTGAAGCAGGATACCCAGGACATGTTCTTACCCCCCACCCCCTCAAAATTTTAATCTAGGACTTGGCCAACCTAGTTCACTACAAAACCATAAATATGCAAGATCTCTATTGGTAAACTTTTGCTTGGCAGCATTTCATAGCACTTTTGATCTCCGTGAGATTTTCACTGTTAATACAGTCACAGAGGTGCATGAACTAGGAGCAGCAAAAGGCAGTTGACTACTCATGTCCATTTGTGCCTCAATCAATATGTCAGAGTTTACCATTCAAAGTTGCTCTCAAATAAAAGGTGAAACAAAACAGCTTTTAAATAATTAAGCAACTCTTTCCTGACTTGTTACAAAACTTGTGGRACCCTAATATAGCAGAAATTTTAAAGGTAAATGTCTTACATATGAGTTGACCGCTCAGAAGCAGGAGAATATGGAGTTTGTAAATAACAACTGCAATACAAGTAATGCCTATTTGCTTACTTGATCCCAACTGAAATTAATGGTCTGTGGTTTAGGTATGTGTCAGTGCCATAAAGCAGGATACGCTTGGGGACCAGGAAGTGTCTGCTTCATGTGTTAATGATGGAGTTATGGAGTGGCAGCAGCCATTTCATAGACAAAGTTGCAGAAGGATTTTTACTATATGCTCAACTCTCCCTTTTTATACTCCCAACAAAAAGCTGAAGAAATTCCTAGGTCAGACCTGGGGCCAAGGTTGAAATTTTTCTATACAATTTGAAAGGGATCCAGCTAGAGATTTTCAAATGATGCCACCCCTGAGAAAAAACAGCTCGTAAGCACAGATTGGGCCCCTCCTAGCACTTAGGTGTACTCTCACACATGGATGACTCTGGGTATGAACAAAACTGTGTTCAACAAAATTATTGTCCCCCGCAAGCCTCTTCTCCGCTAAAGCCCCAGCTCTCCTTCTCTAGCCCCACCATTCACAGGGACATCCTTGAATAACCCAAGAAAAAACCATCCTACTAAGGAGTTATATTTTAATGTTTATGCTATGGCTTTTTGTATAATAGGAATAATCGCTATTGCAGTACACTTACAACAAATAGCTTTTGAGATTGCTCAAACACTTTAGCTCCACTTCAGCTCTTAATCAAACTCAGCAGCTGTTTATTGCAATTACACTATAAAGCAATAGACATTATCCCTTAACTAACTGTCTTATTAATATAGGTAGTTACACAGCTATTTCATAGTTACTCTTAAATAACTGCTTTTAATTATTTTATTAACATAAATAACCATCTCAATAAATTTAAATTAAATGCATATGTGAGAAACGTAATTTAAAGCATTGCACAATATTGCATCTGTTTACTAATGTTTAAATTGATGTCATTGTGTAATTCAATTAAAATGCAACTTTAATTTATTTCAATTTTTGACCGCCATGGAACACCTAAGACACTAGAACTTTCTAAATATTGAAATGGGCACTGTCTGGTTTGTCTTCTGTTGCTATATTTTCTTTGCAATATTAGTTTGCTGTCAGGAGAATGAGGTTTCTTTTTACCCACATAACTTACAATTTAATATCCCCATTTAGTTTTCTTTTCTTCCCATTCCCAGTCAAAGCAACAGATGAAACTGGATKGCATTTTGCCTTCTAGTTCACTTGCACAACTCTGCTTTCAATGGAGAAAAGGATTTTATTTTCCTGTGCAATACTGGATCCTCCATGTCTTATGCCATTTGTTCTGGTAGGATCAAGCTTTTTGCCTTCAGCTAAGGGGAAGGCAGACATTGCCTGACCTGGTCAGAAATCCCCTTATTCTTCCTGAGGGGGGCCAGTTTATTGTTCAGGGGTCTCATTCTACCCAAAAATCCTCCACTGCAGAACGGGCAATACTTGTACAGCAGCTTTTATCCCACAGTGCCAGTAATGAACATTTATCTGAAAAGGAACCACAGTGCAGATTAGCGTATGCCACCTCTCTTTGCAGAATGGCCTGCCCATCATACTGGCTTACTCAGATGTTCTTTTCCCCAGAGTCCTTGCTGTTGGGGATGAAACAAAAATTTCCTATCCTTATTGTGTTTCAGATTCCTCCCCTGAAGGATAAAGAGGAAAATGCTTGCTGAAGAGCAAGGAGAAAAGGAGAGGGACTCCCTTCACCACTTGTTTGCCATAGACAGGAGAACAGAAGGTGTTAGAAAGCGCTGGGAGAAACTTAAAGTGGCAAACGTAAGTCAGGAATGGGGTGAAAATAAGGCTGGAAAATACAAAGGTGCAAAAGGAGGTAAAGAGGCCTCCCATACTTTCCTGCCCACCATTTTCTTCTGCCACTCAAAACTTTTTGATTTAGTTCTATAGATGGTGCAGGGACCTGTAAATGTGAACTGCTACCTCTCTGAAATCAAATCACAACAAACCCCCTCAAAAGTAACTGGGATGTATTGAAAAAAAGTGTTGAAGTCAGGAACATGTAAAGCAAAATTTCTCTGAGGGTGTTGATTTGGATCTCAGCAGCTTTTAAGCTCTAAAACTATGGAAATTGAGGCATATTTGGTTCTTGGATATCAGTCAATATCAGAGATGTTACAAGAGAGCAACAAAGGGAAGAATTTGGTCCATGAAATTCAACCTACTGATGGTGAATTCTGCTAACTAGCAAAGTCCATCCTATCCTCTGGCTGCTAATTAGAGAACACAACCTCCCTACAAGGAATCATTAAAAAATGGCGTTTCAATGCATGTACACACTCTGTATTAGGATGAAGGGTGCCTCAGTGACACCATGCCTATGAAGAAGTGGAATGTAGCTGGAGACAACAAAGATGAAAATGATGATTTATTTATTTTAATACTTCTATCCAAATGTAACAGGTAACATGAAGGGATAACTACAGGCTCTGCCAGAAAGGGGTTGCTGATGCTGTGATCTGGCAGACACACTAAGCTCCTCAGGAGACGAGCTCTTAAAAGTTTACAGACTATGCTGGGCAAAGACATAGGTGATTCAGTATGAAGCAATTTTACATAAAAATGTAGAAACTAAGAGTGAGGGAAGACATGTTTAAACTTCAGGTAACTGAGAGTTATCAGGGTTTGGATAATTGAAGTTCCAATGTATATTTGCCTACACTGTCGCTCACCTTTGAGCCCTACCTAGGCATCTTGACATTTATGTAGTCTGAAATCCTGAAAGCTCTGAGTTTAGACAACTAAATTGTTGCTTGTCAATTTAGTCTTGACTGAAAGACAGGTGTTTTGTTTCACAGTAACACTCCTTTCAGACTCCTCTATTCCCAAGCTCAGATTACTGAGCTAAGGAACTACCAAAAATGAAATAACTTACAAGCAGGCAAAGACATTTACATACCTTGAACAAAGGAATTCTTTGGGCAAAATAGGGATTTTTAATTATTGCTTGTTTTTTGTCATATGGGATTCTCAGCTCTAGCTCTCTGGTGGGAGCTGGAGGAGCTTGGAGGCTTTGAAGGTTCCTACATTTTTGGTAATGTAGTAGATCTTTTGCTACTGCTATGGGGTTTTACAAGCTTGCTCTGCTGAATGCAAACCGCTCTCTGAACAAAACCCTGAACAAAAATCCAGCTGAGAATCTGAACCAGAATTCTCCAAAAATGTAATTCTGGAAGCAGGCACACATATAAGCCTGCTACACACACAGCAGTCAAATGCCAACAGTACAAGCAAGGAGTACCTGTTAGCTACCTGATGCTTACATCCTAACTTTACATCTAATTCAAAGTGGGTCATTATTATCGGGCATTCATTATTATCCCTAGTAAGTGTCTGGGATCCTTTCCAATAACGAACAAGTTCTCTCTTGGCACAACTTTGCACAGGCAACTTACACAGTCCAAGAGCTGCACAAGCTGATGGTGCCGTTGGGATCCCACATCTGACTGTGGCTACAGTTTTGTACTCTTAATGCAATGGAAAGTGGATCAGGGAGCCCAGAAAACAGCTCAGGCAGAACACAGCACCATCCGTCTGACCCCAAATTTAGCCTGCCTTTGAGATGCTACTGCCTGTGAGCAGCAAATGAGTCCATTACCATGAAGTGCCTCATTGCAGAAAGCAGCAGCAAGTGAGACCTACAGTGCACTGACCCAACCCTGCCTACATTCATGCCCTCTCATAATTCAGGTTTTCCAGTTTCCGTGTCTCTCTATCTGGGTGCTGGTGCCCATAAACTTCTGGCTTCTTGGCTTTGTGGCAGGGTTTAGACCTTAATTCCTTTGTTTATGCCATTAAGTGTGTTGAAGGCAACAGAATACAAGTTTCATCACACTGACCTGCCAATAACCTCAGTTCTGACCTGGAGGGATCTCGTGTTCTGGCATAGGTTAAGGGTCTCATTTAATTTAGAACCTTAAGCTGGATTTGAACTGTAGCCCCAGAAGTAAAAAGCCAGTGTTTTTATCTGGGAAGCCACATGGCTCTGGTTCCCTGATTGGTACTTGTGACATCCCAGTATTGGCAAACCACAGAGATATTAACTGTGTGCTCTATTTTCTGCCCTTAATTATGGCCAGCTAGTCTGATTTTTCTTTCTCTTTTTTTTTTTTTTTTAAAGGATTTGAGTGACAAAGTGACTATGCATATCATTCCACATTTGAACTGTAAGACTTCAGTATTTCTACCTCTAGTGTGTAATTGGATCAGCTGCCAGTTACAGAAAGGAGCTGGGTGAGTATTAAGTGTGTGGAAAATGAAGAAGAGTCCAAGTGTGAAGGGGAGGAATAATTTGACAAAGCCTGCAGTGAGCTGTACGTGGTTTTCTCRTTCCAAAATGTAGTAGGTTTTGAAGCGCATGAGAAAAAACTGGCTTTGATTTATTAGCTTTGGTTCACAGAATGCAAGTCACAATCTTGGAGTGACTCAAGACATACGGAAAGCCACAGTCCCTGCCCCAAGGAGCTTACAATACCAACATTATCATAACAAGGATGGCTGAGTGCCAAACCGGAAAACAGCCTGCTTTTATCTGACTCGCTAAAGCTGTGCCTTGAACAACCTTGTCAGGCAGCACACAGATCTACTGCCATGGGCTTGGCATCACAGCAGGACTGGGGCTTAGTGTGTTCATGATATGGTGACCATTGCACCCAATGCTCTTTTGTAGGTCCCCACTGTAGCACGTGCTTACTTTAATTTTGAGTTTCTCAAAGAAAGGAATGAAGATAATGTAAGCATGAAACATTTTAAAATCTACTACAAAAACCCAAAGTAAATCTCAGCCCTTTAAAAGGCGAGAAATAAGATGAGGGCTGTGTCCAGTCAAAAAGTGAGAGTGTTTCTCTTGGGACAAGCAAATTACCTTGCCACTGAGTTCCTCCATTAACCGCAGCTATGGCAGGATCATACAGACAGAAGGACAGTTCTTTATGCAGTATGTGTTCAACCATTTATACCTTTATAAAATGTAAGTAAATCCCCTCAGATATGAATAGGCAGTTTGCAGGTTTCTGTTCAAACGCGACTGGTGGGACAGAAGAGCTAGATACCGAGTGGGTAGCCAGAACATCCTTCACTTTATATTCCAAAGTAGCTCTAAGATGCAACTCAGGACAACAGTCTGATCACAAGGTGACAAATGTAGGGGGTAAGGAGAGAGGACTGCAGCCTAAAATCAAAGAAAAGGTCACAACATCCAAAGCAGCTCATGAAAGAAACAGAAGAAATGGCAATTACCTGGAAATTCACAGACAGTTGTCCCTCAGCTGTAGAAATCCGCCATAAAATCCACCATGCTGATCTGTAAGGAATAAGCAAGAAACAGTCATTAGTGGCGCAAACAAACATAGAGGATTACAAATATGCCAAGTGGATTGATTGCCCAATGGCAGCCAGGATACACGTAGTATTGCCAAGAAGATGGAGAGAGCAAAGAACAACTGAGCTTTGCTATCTCCCAACTCTACATTGCTCTAAGCTACACTTGGTGGTTTACTGCCCACAGGACCAAACTGATATTCTGGGATTTGGAAATTCTTCTGCTATGCCTTCAATAGCAGCCACTAATTGAGAGGAGCAATGTCCAAAAGGGCCCCCGGGTTATGGCCATAGAGTCATATCCTTTCTCACTGGTATAAAAGCTCTGCAGACAAGTTTATCAGGCAAAAACACAACAAAAAAACAACTCAAAATCATTTCTCTCTGACTCTCCAAAGGGGAGAGACAGAATGCCCTACCTCAAAGGAAGTCAAGATTGGATGAGAACATCTCAGAGAGACAGAAAAGGAGAGATGGCAAGAGGCGATAGTGTAAAGGTTTTATCAGTATGAGTTTGGGATGACCACGTTACTCATAGGTCACTGTGCTTTCCAGCTGACTAGCGACAGATGAAATAAGGAAGACAACGGCCTCCAGATTTCCAGRTAGCAGCTGCAGTCTAGTCTGCCTTTTCAGCTGCCCTTTTAGTCTGGAATATGCACGGCGCTGCTCAGAAAGGGGCTGACTTTGAACGCAAAAGGGAACCCCCCGTGAGAACCCACTATCACCGAGCAAACTCTAGAAAAACATCAAGACAGTATTTGTGTTAGAAGGAGGAAAACTTCAAATGCAAGGCACTTGGTTTTGCCTACTTTTTGCATACTTSCAGTATTTCCTAATATTGAACTAGAACAAGTACTTCAGAGATCCTTTGTGGATCTCAGCCCATCTCCAGCAGGAAGACACCAGGAATGGGTTATCCTGATGGGAATCCACAACMGTTATGGCAGAAAACAGGCATAGTTCTTCATGTCTCACAGCAGCAGCCACAATACTGAGACTTTGTTATATAATAAAGACATTACAAATATCATTTATTTATAATGAAGCGATGCCATTCTGCCAGGTGCCATACAAAGACTTTATCGCAGACTGCTCGCATTTTTCAGAAGGTAACATCTAATCAGATATACACACAGAGATCCCGGCAGCTGAGTGGAAAATAATATTGCCATTCCTGACATTTCTCAAATTAGCAAGAGCTTATAATGAAGCTTTTGTAAGACGTCTCTTTCAAGGATTTGTTGGATACCTCTCTTGCCGGGAATGGATGCACATGGGGTAACTGCCCTCCTGCTCTGTGCTTAATTCTCTCACCTCGTACTACGTTGCTTGTTTCCTGCACTCGGAGATCTCCTACTTGTGTTTGAACTCTCTGAATACTCTCTTCAGCTACACACAAGGAGCCAGAGGCCTCGGTAACCTTCTACCCCAGTAGTTCTTTTCCTGCAGTCAGGAAATTATCTCTCATTTTTTGTTTTCTGGGGTTTTTTTATTGCAAAGAACTAGGGGAATTCCCCCTTCCAGTGCCTGGCTTTATGCTGGGCCCTGATGGCAGTGACTGGTGACAGCAGCAAAAAAACCCAAGCCACACCACTCGCAAACAAAAGCGTCTCATTTTGCATAGGGTTTCATGTCAATATTTTGATAATTTCAGCAATTCCACATTTATATTGGTATTGAGATATCTAGAAAACGATGTACGCTTCAAATAACTTCAGTAAGTGTCATGATACGCCTGTGTGAATGCTTGTACATTTTTCCATGAAGAACTCAAATCAGATAAAACTCTGAGACTTGATTTTCAGCTGATATAAATCCACAAAGATAATGTAATTACTGGTATGCCAGTTTACACCTGCAAAATACCTTACCCTGAAATATCTTGGCCCCTCTGTCTCCTTCATTCAAGCAGAGGGAATAGGTACCAGTAGGGGAAGGTTTCACGTCTCTGCCTCCAACTCTCTTCAGCGATGTGAGCTCACATAAGGAGCTGGAGGCTGTAGCTGCCTTCTGCCCCAGCAGGTTTTCTTTTTCCTTCATTCAGGAAATTGCCTTTCTCTTTTTTTAATGTAATCAACAAGGGAATTCCCCCTTCTGTTGTCCAGCTTTGAGAGAAGATCCCGATTTGTGTTTTTAGCTAAAAACCCCTGGAAAGTCATCAGAGGGCTCCCTGACTTTAGTGGGGCAGACCTAGCTGAAAAGGGATGTTCTTGTTGTTCGCCAACGTCCTTCTTTGCCCAGTACTGTATTGCTGGCGGCGTTCGGGCAGTGTGAGCAGCTCGGGCCATCAATGCCACAGTGCTCYGCCTCCCAGCACAGCTCTGTCACTCTGTGCACACTGCTCGTGTCACGCTGTTTACAGAGTGTGACAGGCCAGAGGAGGGCAGAGGCATGGTAGGAAGGAAATGGGGCCAGACCCAGCGGCATTGGGTAAGCATCACCAGAGGTATCGGTCTCTGGGGGCAGAGGGAAGCAGAGCTGAGGGCTGCGGACGGGGATTAGAGAGAAAAAGTAAGTGGCACCGCTAATATATTTTGCCAGGATATAAAAAGAAGAAAAGAAGTATGAGACAGATAAACAAGAGGTAAAACTGTTTTGGAAAGAAGGGGGAAAATATCATAATAAAGGAACCCCATCAGTAGCAACACTCAAGGAGAAAAGAGGACTGATGGAAAGCTGCGCTAGCGTGAGTGATGAAGGATAAACCAAACCTTTACAAAGCATTAAAAAAGAAAACAAAAATGCATTTAAAAAACCTAGTGAGGAAAAAAAAAAGCCAGAGGACAAATAAAACAGAGGGAGAGGATTTCTATGAGCACAAAAGCAGAGGTCAGTACCCCCTGGTCATTTCCCAAGAAAGGAGGAAGTAGAAGTGAAGGAAAATACCTAAATATAAAAGGCTACTTATAAACAAATGAGACATTGACTGCTACTCTATGATTTTTTTGAAAGTTTGCTATTAGCATATCTCCAATGATAAATGCCTTAATACGATGCCAGCTTTCTGTAGGCAGAAATGCACAAATGCAGCAAATCAGTTCTGCCAGGCAGACAGCGAAGTAACAAGAAATAATTTCCCCCATGCCATGTGGCACCGCTTTGGTCCACGCACATCCTCTCTCCAGCATATACCCTTGGAAGAGGCACATGGCAGGACAGTAGAGCAGGAGCACGTTTAGCAATACAGAAGATGAGAATACAAATGTATAACTATGTTGGGAGTCTAGAGCTTAATTCAAACAATAACTACACAGGTCAATCTCTGACCAAGGCTCCTCAATCCGCATCCTGCCCCAGTTACTCTTTTTTGCCACTTGGAAACCATTTTGTCTAGGCAGAAGAAAGACTTCTGGATCATTCTTGCCAAGACCACCAAAACTGAAAATTGCCAAGAGTCTCCTCTGGATGGCAATGACATCCGTAAAAAGACTGAACGCGTAAGAGGATATTCAGGGGCTGTTTGGTCTACAGCTGAGCCTGAGCTGGTGCCCTGTCACAATGACAACCTCGCACCATTCATTAAGCCCACTAAGCTCAAGCTAATGTCTCAAATTGCCTCCAGGGTGCCTTGGAGCACAGCTCCAAGCTCACCTTTCCATGGCGAGAGGAGCACCTGAGCCACCCCACTGACTTGAAGCCTGAAAGAGGAGCCATGGTAGGGATGTGCAGGCCCAACATTGGGCAGGGATGGCTCTGTGGAAGAAGGGTGGATGGGAAAAACTGAGCAAAGACTAAAGCCAGGCTTCATTTTACAGGCATCACTCAGGCCTTTCCCCTAGCTCCAGAGGGGTGGAGCAGATGCCCTACTCTGTAGGAGGGAAGTAATTCCAGACCCGAGCCAAGACAATTTTTGTATGTAACTCCATATTTCGAACGACAGAAGGAACCATTTTCCATGCTGGCCTAGTTTTAAAAGTAAAGATGTTCGGGTGGCCCTCAGAATTTATGCAGAAGTTTGATGGGGTTAAAAGTTGTGCCCACTGACATGTTTTCAAGCACAGAAATACCTGGAACTAATCCTTAGGCGTTACACTGCATATGGGCAAAAGCTGTTCTCACTTCCATCCCATCAGTGGGGTTATATGATTAACATTAATCATTTCAAAGGCAATATTCTGCCTATTGATCAGGGCCCCAATCTGGAAGGGATAGATTCAGACTGACACTGAAAGTTGTTTTTGCAATGTATATATGTACATTCACTTGCAACAAGAGAGCCACATACAGTCCTTCATTTATCAGTAAAATCCAGTTAGCTTCTGTGGTATCACACCAACATAAGTGAGGCGACAGTCTGGCCCCAAATCCTCAAATCCACAAACTCCCATATTGTGCTGCTACAAAGACGAGGCTGCTTCAGAAGCTGAGCAGATAGTACCCAGATAGTACCCTGCAGTCTTTGCTCAGACTTCAACTCACTGACTGTAATGGAAGTATTACCTTAATTCATGATAACATCTTTACTAAGAGTGCTTCTGTACACACCTTATCTGCCAAAATAAATGCTTGGTTTTGTTTTTGTTTTGTTTTGTTTTGGCTGGGGGTGGGAAAGAAGATGCAGACTGATTTTTTAAATGGAAAAAAAATCCACATCCTCTTTTTCTGAAACAGAGAGCTTAGAGACACAGACAGCCTTTTTTTGTCCCCCCCCAAACCCTTGTTCTGTACACCACCCCAGACCTGCCCTTGCTTTAAGATTAACTGTCGATCTGAAGATTGACTGTGCTATCCTTAAGGCCAGACATTCTTTGGATTTGGTTATTATATCAAGGTGCATTTGTGCTTCTAAATGGGCAGCTGTACTGTAAATGGAACACAAAGGAGCAAAATTCAGCCTGTTCCAGCACGGGTCCAAAGCCCAGAGTGTCTGCGATGCTGTAGTCTTTTGTTTCAAATGCAGATAGATAAACTACAGCCTTTTTTCCGTGACGGTTATAATGCAGAATATGAAAAACTCTTGGGATGGTTTAAGCTGCAGGGTATTCTCCCAGAGTTCTGTCCAAGAATAATCTAGTAAAAATGTGGACAGAGAACCATCGACCTCTGCTTTCCCCCGAACATATGCAGCTCTGATCAGTCTGGTATTTCAAGAAAAACAAGGTCCTGAACCCTAATCCTCAGACACATAACAAAGCGCACTTCACAGCTGTGATGCACAGCTACTATCAGCTCCGAGGCCTGAGTGGGTCCCAAGACAATGCCTCCTTTATCACCCAGAGGACAAATATCTAGACAGCAATATTTTCTGCTTGAATGCTTCAAGCATCTCTCGCAACTCCTGACTGAAAGAGAAAACTGAGCTGAGAGTGTTTGCTGAGTGATTATTTTAATTTACTACTTGATGTAAATCTAAATGAACTGACATCCAGCTTGAGATGGACAGAAAACAATCATTGTGAAAAAAGAAAGAAGGCTAATATTACAATATCATTTGAGTAGCACAGGTTTAGGCAACTTTAGCAGTGGCAATGTAATAGATAGCGAGGCAGGGTTTGCATTTCCTTTTCTTCACTCAATTACCATAATAAGTTCTGTAATTTTAGGGCTGTTTATTTATCAGGCGACGATAACAAAGACGCTCAGAACACGGTGTCTGAATGCAATACTACAAAGCATCCCAGTGTAAGCCCTCGCATGCAAAGGGATTGCTGATTCTCACACACCTGATTATCCGTGTGTACGTGTGTGCACGTGTGTTCAGAAGCAACAATATTCCTCTTTGTGTTAATTGCTAAAATGGCACACGTTTTGCATCTGGCTTGAGGCAGAGTGAGGGAAGGGGGTAGAAAAGGAAGAAAACTTCCTGGTAAAGTTCTCCAGTGCTTTAAAAACCTGTCAAGTCACTCTGTCGAGCTTTCTCGTATGAACAATAGATTTGGGACCTGGCCTGCCTGCACCGGGGAGTCTGTCACTGCTGCTCTCTGATCCGGGTTTCCAACGTTTGATGGCTGCGTGGTGTCACGGAACAGCTGGAGGAGAGGCGCCCCGGCTGAGTACATGAGATGGAGGGAAAAAAAACCAACAAACAAAAAGGAAAAGAAGAGATTTCTTTGTGAGGCAGACACACGCATCTGGACTCTGCCAGAGCGAGATGCGTCACCTTGCAGCATGGCCTGTGGTGCCCTACACTGAGACGAACAGATATTACTGCCCCACAGGCCCTCCTCGTTCCCAAAGGAGAACCAGGGAGAAGGTGCACCACATGCTATGCAACCCTGGATGGAGGTCCAGCAAGAGCTCCCTCCTGGTGGGGCTCAGCAGTGGGGTCACCACTTCCTGCAGCTCCCAAAGGCATTTTTCCACTGGGAGACCACCTCCTTGGGCCCCTCCAGGCATAGCATGGCATGCCACAGCAGCACCAACAGCCTGGAAGAGTGGGTAGGAGGCACCGCTAGCCCATCGCTCAGTGCCCCTCTCTCAGCACATCAAAGAGCAATATTGCACCCCCAATATTGCTGACTGAATGCACCTGGGGCAACTTTTCATTCCACCCTGAGATGTTTGTGTTGGTTTGGGGGGAATTTGTGGTTGGAAAGACTAATCCACATGCATAATTTCTTGCACATTGCCTTAAAAGTATGTACCTAATTTGAAACAAAACTCATAGCGTAAAGTTCCATTTTGCATATACCAAAGATCGATGGAAAAGCTCATAATTGAATAAAAACAAAAGGAGTTGAATAAAGATGAGGTTTTGGAAGAATACCATACCCTCCTATTAAGTGATTTGAACCACTACCTTAAAGAAATCTCTGCAGTTCCTTCTTAAATTCTACAGGAGGCTCAAAAGCACATCAGAAATATTTTTACTCTGTACCATAAGATGTTTTTCATCAGAGTAACATGCCTCTTAACCCATAGCCATATATTCAATTAAATTGCATGGGCATATGTGTGTTTATTTACATAATGTGTAAATGTATAGCTGGGTATATATAAACAAAAGGCTTTCATAACACAGAGGAACACACATGGTGGTATAATTTGTGTATACGCACACTGTGTAACTGCAGCCGTTCATGTCAACACCATTCATCACCTGTATTCACCAAAGTGGTGTCAGTACTGTTCCGCACGCTGCCTACAAGTTCACCACAATGATCATCTCCCTCCTCAATTAATTAAGGACAATTTAAATATTTTAAGTGAATTACATTAACATGACAAAACAGTAAAATTTAAATTGTGGAGCTGTGAACAGAAAACCTGTGACAGAGTCCCTCTTTCAACACAGTCACATAGAAAGATTTTACAAATTGACAGTATACATTATGCACAGCCTAACTGTGGACATTTTCTGTCAAGCACTTAAACAGAGAGACACAACAACGGCTCCAGTGTGAAAAAAGAATTATCTGTAGGGGACCAGTCCTCACTAAGGGCAACCTTGACAAGTCCAAGCATGCACCTGGATCAGCATTTAAAATAACTCTGCCATACCAAAGTTGTTCATCATGAAGCTCTGTCTAAATTATTGTGGGTTTGCAATGGACCTTCATTAACTGCCCTTATGCATAAATACTATCAAACCTACTAAAAAGAGTATTTTTTTAAATGGCCCTGTTAAATATTGCTTCAGTAAGTGGGTTACAAATACATGGCATGAAATGCTACAGATGGAAATTATTTTTTGTTAGTTCTGTGGGGCTACTTACAACAAATCTGAAATTTTACATTCAGGATGCAGACAACAGCAAGATAACATTTTCCCTTCCAGGGACAAAATTCTGTAAGGAAGTTTTTAAGAAATCCAGCTTGTATTTATAGCCTTACCATACAGCTACTACGGATCTAGCACTCTCTTCACTGATGAAGTGTCTGATTAACACATACCGTTATTGGGATTTGCAAATTAAAGGCTGGATCTTGCAACACTTATGTGAGTCAGCCTTAATCACATGAGTAGTCCCCAGCAGGAGTCAATGTTGCAGGATTGGGCCCTTCTGAAATGCGCAAAGCTTCATTAGCCCCTTCATGTGATTTTATAAATATGCATGCTCTAATGGAGTGTGATGATGTAGGTACATACAAACTCATGTTACTCATGTGTGTACTGCCAGAGATCTCAAAGGGATTTGGGACTTCCATGAATAAAATTAGGTTATGGTAAGATCGGTTGATGCCATACAAAAAATAATAGAGAGGAGAGAGTGACCTCTCCATTTTCCTCAGATTACTCCCCAACAATACAATAAAACACACTACAAATACTAATGCAGAAGGGTAGGTCTAGCTGCTGTCACTTCGCCCATGCCAAGCACTCCTACTCAGACTGGAAGAAGTTGCCAAATGGGGTCCGTACTCCTCAGCGCCTAAGAAAAATACTATTGCAGTTCAGCTGTAAAAAGTATCTTCCTGACACTGCACTGTATGCTGAAGTGGATTGTGGACATATCCAAGACAGCTGCAAAGGAGCTTCTCAGCAGGGTAAATGACCTCCCCCCGGCTCTGGGCCACCACACTGGGCTGCTTTTGCCATCCGAGCTCCTGCAGGTGCCTCAGTGTTGGAGCACACAGTGCAGCACAGATCTGCCTGCAGAAGATCTGAAGGTGCACAGAGCTCCTGCTGCTCATTCTTCACCAAGCTCAACAATGCTCGGCATGTGATGTCACACGGGGCTATTGTAGAGATGATTATGACATCACAAAGAGCGAGCAGAAACCACCTGAAAACCCAAAGAACTGATGAATTCCTCAGAGGCAGTTTTCCTGCCAATGACCCTCGTCATAAGAAGTGGGGGAATGAGCACCCTTTCCCTGAGAGAAGAGGTATTGCTTACCCAGAAAGAATTTTTTCTGGGGTGTCAACGCTTTAATCTAAAGACCACACTGCATTTCCTGTTGGTAATTCTTAGCTGTAATTATGAAAACTACTGCAATTAGGTTATTCTAATTATGAAAATCTATTTCCTTTTAAAGATTTAAGAGCAACCTTTTTTATGAAAAAGAACACATAAAAACACTGAAATCCTTTGAATTCCTTCTCGTGCCACAGAATCTGAGCACAATTTATCTAGATAAGTTTTAATTATAGCCTTTCCAGAAAGACAGTACTCTGTATAAATAAAAAGAAATATAATTGATAAATGTAGTCAGATGGTACCAGGTTGTTTAAATAGACCATTAAGCTCAAAATGTCTAAAGTTAAATTAGATTGTATTCTCTTTCACCTAGGGCTTTTGTAAGGCACAACTGGCATGTATAGTCTTGTCCACATTAATTTTTACTGCCACGGTCAAAAAGCAGCATAAGTCTGAAGCTTGTGTAGAATTTTCTGTCTTTATTTGACGTGATCATAGTAGATGAATTAGCTCCCTTGGTGCAGAGAGTGAAAGAAGGTTAGTTGAGGGAAATAAGGAATTTTCAGAGGAAAGAAGAAGTTTGAGGGAAACATATGGTTTAAATGCTCTAGCCTATTTCAGATCAAGCTGAGAGAGTTGAGATCTGTTGGTTCAGAGATCCAGTTCACTGCACATTCCTACTGTGCCTGCCTACTAATTGCATCCCATGTTTGTCAATCAAATATTTGCAATTAACAAAAATATTCCCTTAAGAGACATATAACAGAGGCTGCTAAGGATCCATTGCTTTGCTATTAGAGTCAGCTCCAAAAAAAAAAAAAAAAAAAAAAGTCTTTAAAAATATTCTGCTGCTGATGACACTGCCAGACACTTCCAGTCAAAACATTAACAAGCAGAATAGGTGGCATGGGGGCTTTTCAAAGAGATTTTTTTCAAAGAAGAAAAACTTTGATCTTAGTGTTTCTGACCCATCCTCCACCTCTGATTCTTCAATCTACAAGTACATATAGCGGTTTAATTTCACTCAGTGCATAACTTGCCTAAGGATAAAAGTTGATCTAGATTTTTTTTATTTAACTCCAATTTAACTGATGCTCTAAAGCTGCCCTATCACTGCATAATACACACTCACACAAGGTTTCTAAGCAGAAACTGAAGAAAGCAGACTAGAATAATAAGACATGCACAAGGTTCAGAGGAGGCATTAATTTGTAAATAGGTAGAAATGCCAGTAATTTGTTGGGAATTGAAGACCTTCTGTATGCAACAGTGAAGCTTAGCAGCTGTGCACTGCTGTTTTATAAATCAATATTACATCTGAAGGTGGTGTTTGAATGCTTGTATCATTGTGGTTTGAGTCAAACAAAGTTCTGTGATAAGAAATGATCAAACAAAACAAACAAAATCCCTTCCCTGTCTCGTCGGATAAATTCCAAACATAATTCCACAAGAGGGATAGAACATTCAAATCATCCACTTTTTTATAATTGCATAAACCCCTCAGTCACAGAAAGATGATTGGATTGGTGATGGACTATTGTATTCTCAAAGACATGGATCATGCCAATGGAGAGCTCCTGCAAAATGATAATAGTGTGTGCATTTTCTGTATGACCTAAATGGTGAGCTTTAAACCCCATCCAAGCCAAAATGCAGCGGTCTGGCGTGAACATGACTGGGACCAGGGGATTCCAGCCTTCCACTTCCACCTCTAAAACTAATTCCTTCAGTGCCATGAGCAACCACTTATCCTCACTGCTGCAGTTTCTCCATCTAAATACAGAGGATAATATATAGCCAGCTAACAAAAAGAGCTCAGACTTAGGCCAAGTCTACCCAAGGAAAAATTTGCCAGCATAGCTCGGCAGGTACAGCTTGATTAGCAGATTTGCCTCATGTCGACACAGCCTGCACCTGCAAACAGAATATTTTTCCTGCCATCTACCAATTCTCCCATGCAAAATGAAGCAGAATCCCAGCAATGTTAATGATTTTCCCAATCAAAAGTGATCTAAAATATTGTATGCCCCCATGAGTGACATTGCTTCATTTTCTCAAAGGCTGTAAATAATCGTGAAATGTTCTGAAGACACAAAGGAGCTGCCTTCCCTTGCCATTTTTTTATCTTTATAAAACATTCCCTTAATTTAGGCTGTGGCTTAAAAAAACTCACTATCACAAAGCTATGTATTTGGGGCTGTAATACTTGCAGAGAATGGGTAAAGAGGTAAGATACAGCATTTCTCATAATCCACCAAGCCCAGATTCTGGAACCTCAGGAAAGAAAGGGAGTTGGGAGTGCGGTGTCTGCAAAGAAATATCCTGAGAGACATCTGCTGGCCACTTTTACCTTGCCGAGCTCCACTCACTGACTGCAGAGCATGCAAGTTTGCGACATTGGACTTTCTGAGTCAAGGGGCAACGTGGTGGTCACACAGATCATAACTCCACAGCAAACAAATATCAGCCAACAGCCCTGCCTTTGGGCTCCATAAAAGATTTAGCAACATCCTTATTGTCTGACTTATTATGAAAGGAAACAAATTCATCACTGTGACTGCAATGAAGCGGGCTGCGGAGAGGCAGGACAGCTGAACTGCATCCCACACCAAGCCTGTAGGCACATCTCCAGCCTAGTGACCAGCGACAGACTTCCCTGCCACTGCTGAATAAACAGACTCCGAAGCTTGGCATTTGCATCCCACAGCTGCCTCTGTACCCTTCTGCGTGGCCACTCGCGCTGGCTTCGCAACTGTGGCAGATAAAGGAGGACAGCAAAGCTGGGCGGCACAGATAGCGACAAAAAGAAGACAGAGCCTAACTAGCTTTGAAATGGCTGGTGTTGGGGAGACTTTTAATTGCAGACTTGCATYGAAAAGCCCCAATGTAAATACTCAGCTATCATTTTGCACGGGGTTGTCAGATTACAGAATTTTATCATCAAGTTTGAGGTGGGAAAAGAAGAGGAGGAGATGGAGGAGGAGGGTATTTTTGTTCCTGTCCTTCATTTCCTGATAAGGAGACACTTTTGATCCAAGAGATTTGTTTTTTTCTTTCTTCCTTTCCTTTTTTTTTTTTTTTTAATCTGGTAGCATAAATTTGTTTCACAAGATGCAGGTGTTTGAAATATTTAAGAAGTTCTCTGGTTCTGTATTCCTAGCCTCATTGATGAGAAAGCTTACGCATCATGACATGGTGAGTTGAAGCAATGATTAAAAGGCTATTGCATATGCTCTTCCCAGCTGAGTTGTTGTTCTCATTGTTGTTTTTAGAGCACAGAGAAAGTGTCTGCAACAGCTGCTAATAAGCTCTTATGCGACTCTACTAACATCATGATCTGATCACCCCAGAAGTGCATAGTGGGAGCTGAGGAACCTGGTCTCAGCAATTTGACAAAAACATCCCTGACATATTTCAGCTACTGTAGAAAGTTTGTGACACTGAAAGAAAATTAAATTGTGTGTGGAAGGTTGAATAGGAACGTGGGGCTTGTGTTTGTGTGCACATGAGATTTAAAGCCATGGGCAAAGCAKGGACGTGTGTTTTCAGAGGCACAAATGGGAATTAGACACACAACTTCCATCGACTTTCAATGGAAGAACCACCCTTTGTGCCTTTGAAATTCTCCCCCTTTATTTACTGTACTTCAGTAAGAAAAAATGCTGAAAACCTAAGAATATTTTAAAAGGTATCACACCTGGAGTATTGCTGCTTTAGGATACTAATCTAGAGGCACAAGATGAAACCACCCCAATACACTGATCTGTTTCATTTCATAGATGTCCCAAGAAATCAGCTTATAATACCTCTTGCTCAGATCTTCAAATTTAGAGTGCTCTAAAAGTATAACTTGACCTGACAATGAACCAGTTCAGGAACTTCCATTGGCCTACACTGGAGGGTAAGACTGATTGTTATCCCTTCCTGGGCAAAGTGAACAGTGCGGGAAGAGCAGGGTAATTATATCTTAAGGACTAACCCATGGGATTCTCCCATATAAAACCAAACTGCATTGTTTCATTGGCAGAGGAGGAAAGAGGTTGGTTCATTTAAGATAGATCCAGGTGGACGAACCTGAACCCATGTGTGCACATTACAGAAGCTATGTGACTGCATAGGTGTGTGCTTATGTGCCATTTGGCTCTAATTTTGGTAAATGTAGTGGTAGCTGTTCAGTTCTTGTGTTAACAGTGTCATGCTGTCTCTGCAGGATGACTGTGAGCAAACAGTCTGAAGATGTTTTAGCAGTGCATATAGCTGCATATATTTTTCCATAAATAGGAGTTTATTCTTTGGCAGACAAGCTAGCATTAGAGCTGCAAAAACACAAGGAATATAGTAAGTGCCGGGAAAAAGAAAACCAAGCAGAGAGACAATCTGTGAAGCAGAAGAAATAAATAGAGACTGAAAAGAAAGAAAAAGAGAAGAAGGGGGGGGGGGGGGGGGGGGGGGGGGGGGGACGGACTAAAAAGCAAAGGTGAAATGGAAAGAGGAAGAGATGGTAAGGAAGAAAGAGAAGTCAGGAAAAGTACTGAAAACAACTTCTGTATGAAAAAAATAAAGGGGGTAAAAAGCAGAAGAGGAATCAGAAAACGTTTTAACTATTTTTGAATTTGCTGCCACCAACGGTGCGGTGGAGGTCCTGCTCCAGCTGCCTCAGCCCTTATCCTGTGTCAAGCAGACTAGCGGTGCTTGATCAGTGATAGGGAATAACGGTGACTCCTTTTTGTTAGTAATTGACGGGAAGTGCTGTTTGCCATTGTGTCAGTTCAGCACAGCACCGGCAGGCAGGCCGGCATCAGTGCCGGTGATAGAAACTCTGCGGAAAGGTTCTTGCTGTGAGCAGAGAAGAGTCAGCTACTCAATACAAATCTCTGAGGCTTGTTAGCAAGAGATCTAGCAGATAGCTTTTTCAGTCTTCTGGTAATACAGAGCAGTGGTTTATATGGCAGCTCTGAAGCCCTGTACAAACAACCGCTCCCAAGTGCTGCAACAGACCCAGATAGTTTAAGCATTGCGGAGGACTTGTTGAATGCAAACAATTTATGTACACCTCATTATACAGCTCCTCTGTGTTCTGTGCTTCCTCGGTTGTGGAAACGGCACAAATCCAGCAGCGATGTTTTGCAGCTCACACTGCAGCACGTAGCTCTGGATACCCCAACTGCCTTTCTACCCAACTTTTTAAAAAAGCAGTTGATTCCCAAGGCAATGGGACCAAGAACTTTTTTTTTGTTGTTAATCCTCATCCATAATAATTAAACCTGACCTATTCTTAAGCACCACTGGTTTCTTTTTTCCAATGAAGGAGAAACAAAAAAACAAAGCAAAGGTTTTAAGGGAGGGGTTAGAGAGAGGACAGCCAAACCATGATGGTCAAGGAGATCAGCAACCATGAAGTGCARATGTACACCTTTGCTTAAGCAAAAAGGAAACTCTTGACCGTTACAAGGTGCCTGAAGTGGTGCAGGCATGGATTGGCTCTACCCATTCAAAGAGATGTAGCAATAAATAAAAAAGACAGAAAGAAAAAAAATAGGTCATCTCATTCATAAATTTTCCTGGGGTTTTCTCTGATTTCACAAAGTCCTATTTAAATAAGCAGAGATGACAATGGCAATTTCTGCTTGAAAACAGAACCCTGA
The DNA here is from genome assembly GCA_035582835.1 of Phoebastria nigripes. Classification (NCBI taxonomy): domain Eukaryota; kingdom Metazoa; phylum Chordata; class Aves; order Procellariiformes; family Diomedeidae; genus Phoebastria; species Phoebastria nigripes. The sequence continues at coordinate 760,126 of JAYKAV010003488.1, read as the reverse complement.
GCTCAACAAGCAAAGACCAGCATAAACCCATTCTTTTCCTAGGCAGAGATGAACTCAGCATTAATTAATTTAGGACACAACTTTCTGAAGCTTGGTTATTCCCTTGGGCAACAACTTTACCTCACATTAATTTACAGTTCAATGGCAATTTTATGGATACTTGAACTTTTATTACTGTATAACCTATACAACCAGAGTTGAACACATTTTGCTAGTAGGATAAATGATCGCTTGGTTGTAAAATGAGTTATTGGAATTGCCTTTTCAATACATTACAGGCCAGACGGTCAGCAGCTGCTTTCTCTGACCGCTCAAGTCTCCTGTACCCACACCCTGAGCCGAGGGGGGACACTGCCCCGCTGCCACCACCACCAGCATGACAGCCAAAGGGGAAACAATGAGGCTCTTGGCCCCGGTACTCCCTGTAGCCCAAATAGTGAGGCTGAGTGTCCAAACCCATCAGGTCCTCCCTGAGGACATTGAGCACTGCTGGGTTTTGCAGCTGCTGAGAGCTGGTCATCCCATTTGCTCACACTTCATTCAAACATTGAAGCCCAGCTTCTCTGTTGCTAAAGAGCAAATCCAAGTACCGCACCTGCTGGGCCATATTTCTTCTGGCAGAATCTGGCCCAGTATCCTTGGCGCAAATCCCTAGAAATGGTGCAACACTCATCTTTTGGTAACCTGAAGAAAACTTCAGGTTGAGATCAGCACTTTCTAAAAGTCCCTTTGTTTAACCCTTAATCTCTGAAATTAACTCTGCACTCTGCAAAGGTATTAAAAAAAAAAAAAAGGCTGAAACAAACCCCCTATTTTATAAACCAGACCACTTCAGGTACCAGGTGGCCCAGGAGACACTTGTATCAGCACACCTGAGGGCAGTGGTCCGTGGTGGGAACAGTGCAAATGAACAGCTGGGGTAGAAAAGCCTCTTCTAGAGCTCGTGTAACTGCAAGGGTGCAGTCTTAGCAATAAGCATTGCACAGCCTGGTCTAGTCCAGTAAGTAAGCATTGCACAGCCTGGTCTTAGAAGAAAACACTGTGGAACAGGTATACAGGTAGCTAAAATTATCTTATTTAGCACCTTTAATTTTAAATAACCTGAAAGAAAATGTTTGGGGGGAGATATTTAATGTTATTATTTCCATAACATCATAAATTACCCTCCACTTTCACATTCCCTTAATGACTAATTATTTCTTTTCAGAGTTCTGTATCTTATTGATATCCTTCCCCTACGCTGTGCTCTCATAATGCTCTCAGCTATTTCATCCACATTGGTCACAGTGTCCCAGGCTATGTTGCCTTCTGGAATTTACCTTAATTCATCTTAAATACAATCAGAAAAATCACACTGTGGAAAGCACAGCCATGCTAAAAACGATTACTATGGGCAAAATTATCAGTAGCTTATTATTCTAGCTCAGAATATTTATCCTATGATATTGATTTTATTACAGAAAACTCCTTATACTATGTAATAGCTACTATAAAAACTGCTGCTTTGCACTGCTAGTTTAAAAATAGCACTATAATATTTAAAATAAATGTTTGGAAAATTATTTTAAGATTGTGGAAAGGACAAAATCCAGTGCAGTGAAAAATGCCACTTTTCAAGAAAGAAAACAGAACAAAATATTAATATTGCCTTAGTCAATATTTCAGTTTTAGATAAAATTCACCTTGAAATCTAGCCATCAATTTCTTATAACACCAGAATTGATTTTTTTAAAAATCTAGTAGTAACTTCATTTAAATCCAGTCTTTCTAAATCTGTAGCACTTCAGAAAATGTAACTGAATGGAAAAAGTCTCTTTTTTCAGCTTTAAATCCCATTTGGTTGGTACCTAAAATAATACAATATGCACCTTGAATGAAAGTATGTGTCTATGTGTGCATGTATACTCCTCGTGGGATCCTTCTAAGGATGCTGGCTGCATACATATTGTTGGTGCAAGATCACTGCTGTACGGAAAGGTCTGAAGATTTTCAGCTGCAAGCTCTTTTTAAGAACTTGGGAGGTCTAGATGCAACAGTCAAAAGTGGGAAAGAGTTTGCACTTGAAGAGAATGGCTTTATGAAACCCTTCAAGTATTTAAGAATTAGAGCTATTAAATGCATGATCTATGACTTTTAAAGCTCTGATCTGCCTAATCTTTCTTCTATCCCTCTCCCCAAAGGCATTAATAAAGCCCAAATTAAGCCACGCCAAATCCTCATTTTCCATCTGAGTTTGATGTTTCAAAGGCTATGCAGTTCTACCTTTGTTTTGACATACAAAAATGTCACCTTTGCTTGGAAATGTGCATATTTGGCAATAAAAGAGGAAATAAAGACTTCCCCTACCTTGTAAGCTGTGTGTTACAGTCTGTCAGCAATCAACAGGGGCAGATGTTAAACTCACCATCCTGTCTTAGAAGCTGTTCTTTATTTCATCAAATTCCTTTCTTCCCTGTAGGGTGTGTCTAAACCAGGAGGTCCACCATATCCATTAGCCACTTTTTCTAAAGATATGATAACAAACTACCCTAGATTTAGATGTACCCAAAAGTCACAAAAATAATTCCATCCCTAAACTAGCATCAACCCGAGCTGTGCAGACACATCAGTGCATTGCCAACAGCATCCTGGGCTTTGCCTGTTTTTGTGCAAAAGTCCTGCAGCACCTGCAAGTGATAAACCCCCACCAGGTAGCTTTGCCCACTGCCAAACCTGTTGCTTGAAATTATGCCTTGGTAAAAAGGCAAATTCCACAGGGAAATAGTATCTTTTATGAGACCGACTGGCACGCTTAGAAGAAACAGAGAAGCTTTGGGGGCCATAAGCCCTGCTTCAGATATGATATAGAAGCAGCAATCTTGGAATTAAGTTCTTTTGCTTCCTTTCAGACCTGAAGAATGACTTACGTTCCTGAAAGCTTTTTTTTTCCTCCATAATTATTTTCATTGGTTTCATAAAACATTTTATTTCTCTTCACAGTCCATGACATGATTATAGCCACAGAGTATAAAGGCCAGAGCAGCATTTTACTATTCCCAATAAGATTATTAGAGAAGCATCTTAATATTTTGTAAGCCCAAGGTTTTTTTACCTTCTACACACAGGTGGTGCCACTTCCCCACCATTGCTTTTAACTATTTCAATAGAAAGAAAAGATCATGACATGGAGATTGTAGAAAGAGTAATTTCCATCTTTGAATCCCCCAATGCCACCTTTGGATAGGTCAAGAGGAATCATTCAGCAGCAGATATTAGACACCAGGAGCTGGTCCTTCCAAAGGTCTTTCAGCTGAAGCTGAACACCTCAACCCTTTATGTCCTCCCTGCAAAGCATATTGCCTTCCCTCTACCAGTCACGTCAGATACAGGGTCAACTACTGAAAGCACCACCTGAACTGTACAGCTCTGAATGCTGATGAGCTGCACTGGAGAGCGTTAAATTGAATCTGGCCGGCCTGTAAATCAGGATCGTACATTTCTCCTCTTGCTATTAATTTATTCAGTAGAGGAAGGCATTTCATACACTGAGTTTTAGTGTCTGTTATTTGATGGTAATCGATTAATTTTTAACTATCTTTCAGCCCTCTGATGTTCTATAAATAGCCTAAGCTAATAGAGACATTTTTATACTAGGAATGCAGATCCACTGTGAGGTTATTTGAAAGAAAAAAAGGAGTCTACTATAGTATGTTTGTTCAATGTGTTATTAACTCAGAAAGGAAATTGAGCTATAGTGAACTATGTAGATCTGATTCTGACAGCTGCAAACAATTCATAGTGAAAATGACTCAGCCTAATTCACATTTTTTAATTCTTTTCTCCCCCACTTTCTTTTGCAGCCAGATAAAGGGTTCAAAATGACCTTGAATTGAAAACCTGGATTTATCTTAGTGTTTTCTTCTTTCTTAGTGTTACATCCAAAACTTCCTTACCAGGAAGTCAGTAAAATCAGGGAAAAACCCAAACAACAAAACACCTCCCTTCCCCTCCTAGTTTAATGTGAGGTTTTTCAGATCCTGAAAAGGGAAGAATAATGTGGATGCAGATTTGATTCACTCAGCAGTTCCTCATAAGAGAGAGCTCAGACCTAGATATCACGGATGGCAAATGTGGAGCTCAGGTGCAGTGGAAGGCATGTGGCGGAGGATCGGAGGGAGCGGCTGCCAGCAGGGAGTCTCATGTCACACTCTTCACTTGAGAAAAAGAGACTTTCACCATCAGCAGGGGAAAGGCTGAAACTTCACCCAGGGTAGATTTCAGCCCTGTTTCTTCAGCTGCTAGCACAGTAACACAACTCTCTGTTGCTTTTCCCTTCATTTCCTAGCACCTTTCTGATGCTTTTTGGTGTACCTTCTCATTTTGCTTCAAATACTTCCCAGGCAGTGCTGTGGGCGATGTAAGTTGTTCTTCAGAAATTCAGTTTGGAGGGATGGATAGACATAAACCCTCAATTGTGGTAGGAAACTCAGAAACATTAGTGGCCTTTTTTTTCTTTTTTTTTTAATTTACATTTTCCCTGTTAGTTCACCCTGAGATCCCAACGGCACAATTTACTAATTAATTACTATTATTAGCTAATGGCAGTGAAAACTGAAATTACTGCCTGCCTTAAGCATAACAAAATTGACAATAAATCTGTAGTCTGTGAATCACTTTCTTGTACAGGTCTGTTAACCAAACACCAAGAGCRGCGGCTGGCTTGATGCTTTCCAGAAAACCATCTGGCACAGAGGGACGCGCAGCCTTCATGTTCCAAAGAGAGGCGCAAGCAAGATAGGGGATGGACACTTGCGTTCCTAGGTACTGGGTACACAGGGGCACTACCAGATTTGAGAGGGCTTTGTCCTCTTTTCCTGACCAAAACCCATGGGTGATGGTTCCTCAGAAATAGGGGCTGGAATTGCCCCTTTCAAACAGCAGCACATTCATTATCTCCTGTTTGTCACAGCAAGTGCACACCCAACAACATAGAGATGGCTACAGGTATTGGCACCAGGTACTTGCCTGTTGTATGCAAAATATTTTCAGGTTTTCTCAGATTTGCATTCTCCATATACATATGTGGCACTTTTTAACGCCAAAATTTAGGCCTCTAAATCCTTTCCAGATGACTAAACAAGTGCTCTGCTTTGCAAAAGTGCTGAGTCCGTGGAGTTCCCCTGAGGACTCTGCCTCAGCCCAGCACTGCCCCATGTGATGGGCGAGACGACTGCGCTTAAGTGCTCCTAGGTCTTTCAGAGAGCTGTTGTGCAACTTAGCAATGGGTAACGGGTATGTGAAATACAAGAAAGCTGCTGTGCTGAATGGGAGACTCACTTCACCCAAATGTATTTCAGGGCTTCTGCCTTGGTGGAGTCAGCGAGTGGCAGCGGAAGAGCCTCCCACACCACTGGGGTGGGCAGCACACAGAAGTTACTTTGGGATGTGTCAAAGGCAGCATGCAGGGTGGGGAACCAGTGGGGAAAAGCCTGGAAGAGTTTCTCAAGGATGTGGCTGAAAACAGGAGGAAGAGGAGGAGGGGGCACCTGAGCAGTGAGCGAGGAGGCTGTGGGAGACAGGCGGTGGTGGAGACGCAGCAGCAGAGCTCAGGAGGTCGGTGCCGGGCCACGGCAGCGGTTGTGCCAGGACTGCCAGGGAAGGGAGCACTGCTAAGCCCGGGAAATGCACTGTAAGAAGGAGGTGGCAGCAAAGCAGTTTGTAAGGGTGGGATGCACTACGTTCCGCAAGCCAAATGCTCTGGCAGTGCTCCCATGCCATCCCCTCACAGCCACCACGGTGGGTACAGATGCTGGGAAGTGGGGATGGGGGAGAGCCAGGAACATCTGTAATTCACTCTGTAGCTATTCTGCAGGCCAACATCACCTCCCAATAGCACAGAAACCCTACCCTCCATATGCAGCTCCTCGCACTGGTGAATGCTATACAATTTCCCAAAACACATGCACGACTTCCTCACTGTGCCTTGCACGCTCCAGGCAGCCCATCCTCCAGGCTCGGCCCTGCCCCAGTCCAGATGAGACCCACTGTTATAACTCTCCATGAGAATTAAACTGCAGAAGATGTCCACTCTGAGAGCAGGTGTATGAGCTTCTGTCTGTATGCATGTGGATGCCTATATAACAATTATTCTCTCTCCCAGTCTGAAACAGTGGGTGGTCACTAATGTTAGACCAAAATCAATAGGTAGAGAAGAAACTGTTTACAAAAGCATGACAATGACTAGGTCACTCACTCAAAAAGGAAGTTAGCATCGTTTCAAGAAGAAAACACTCAGAAGAGGGCTATAATTTAGTGCCTAGATACCATAGTGACTGGGAACTGCATAGACAGATCAGGCAAAAATTAAATTTGTTTAGACAGACAAAATGCAAGAGTCAGATCAAAGAAATCAGCTTCAATATAGTGCAGGGAATACCCTCTCACCCTCAAAAAGTATACAAAAGAAAGCAAAAACAAGAAGCTGCCAGCCAAAATTACCAATGCTGTTCCATTTAACAAAAAAAATCAATATTACAATAAGATGCCAGTAATGAAAGAAAAACCACAGCAGTATCTCAATAAAGATTACAAATTACAAGATTATAACTGGAGAGCCACAGTCATTTTGGACAGACAAATATGACCACAGTACAACTGGAGGCCAAATGATGGTTTAGAAAAAATGCCTGCAGCTTTCAAGAAAGCCAATGGGAGAAGCAAACATGCATCTAAGGGCAGAATTTGGCTCTAGGGCTTGCACATGAATAATTGTGGCAGGGAGATACAGAATATCCCAGAAATAAAAGACCTGCTCATTAGAAACCCATCTAGCCAAACCCATGGGGAGATCCTTACGTAAAATCTCTGCCATTTGTTATTTTCAAGAATCTGGTGCCAGTCTTGAGTTATTTCTAAGGCACCAAAACTGTTTTTTAAGACTAATTTCTCTTTCATCCAAAGAGCTCTTAAGTAATTTACAGGCATTTGACAAACGAGATTCACAATGCTCCAAAACCCACTCCTATGGACGCCAGTGGTGAGGACTCCTCACTGCAACGATGCAGGATCGGTCTCACCAAACAGACAATGAAACAGGTAAAAACATGTGGCTTGTTTTGGAAAAAAAGGAAACCACAGCTAAGGAATATTGAAGTGACTGGTTCAAAGTCTTGCAATGAGTCAGAAATAAAGGAAGGAACACAGGAATTCCAGTTTGTAATTGGCTCATTTAACCCTCAGCCCATCTCAGCTCTTGTGCAAAAGCTTATTTAAACAAGACAAGTAATACTGGACAAACCCTCCACCATACTTGCACTCTAGCACATCCCTATCACCAAATCACTATATAAATAAAAAGCAGAATCTGCGTGTAGAACACCGACTCCTTTCTGTTTGTGCAGTGTCATCCAAGCCCATGCTTGAGAGATGTTTGTTCATCCTTGTCCTCTTTATTTCATTAGACATACAACAATAGTTTCACAGGACAGAGTATTGTCAGCACTTTTATTTCTAAACAGACAAGTTGGAGAAAACCAAAATAAACTAGATTGGAGGCTCAGGATAGATACTAAATGGAATCATGAGAGGGTATGGTGGAAATGACTAAATTCAATATGTAGATAATACCTCCAGAGAAAGGCAGAAAGTGTAGGTATGCCATCAGGGCAGCACAGACTTCAACATAGTTGGAGGTATCTACTAGAGCTGGGAAAGGAAGCTTTAGCAACAGATCACAAAGAAAATATAGATTGAAGCCAATAAACTGCAGAAAAACTGAAATCAAAATGATAGGTGAAAGAAATGCATGTATCTGCATTGTGAGAAGTCCACTGAATTGAGCAAATGATACTCCTCCTAGAGGAATGATTCATTACCAAATGGAAAAGACATAGCCTGTGATAAAGGATGGGGGAAGATCACTGAATAGCAGAATCTACCTGCAGAAATTGAAAAAGAACATTCTTGTTGAATCATGGCAAAAGTACTTCAAAATTCCAACAGGCCTGACTAACGTAGATACGGAGGGAAGAAAAAAAAGCATACTAAAGTATGTGATATCATGCCCACAAGCAAGGGTGAAGGTCGAATCAGAGAAAATTTAAAATGCGCTGAGAAACAAGCAGCATCAGCAAGAGTGGTGCCAGAAATGAACAGATTTTATTCATCTCTACTTCAGGACCAAAAACAAGGAAAAACTGGAAGCCCTTCTTACTTAGGGGCTGTGTCTCCATGCCACTGACCTACTTATACTTCAAGCACTATGTGCGGAGAAAGGAGGAGACACGCTACTGCTCAAGAAAAAGGTCTTATACCACAACAATATTGTACTACAACAGTGCACACAGTTTGGCTGTTAGGGGATTTATAAGCCAAGCACACAAATAGACAGTAATGAGTTACTCACCAGAGGCTGTCAGCAAAGTTGCTAATTAGTACAAATGGTAGTAGATTTTGTAATACTGTCCCCTGCTTTAGTGGGAACTGTTCCAAGACCACCTAACCTGTATCTCACCAGATAAAAAAAACTTACTCCCCTTAGTCCAGTGTGGCATTTCTGAGGATGTTAAAGTACGAGACAAAATCGGAGTTATAATGGAAACTCAACTGCAAACTTAACCACCAGAACAAACTGACTCACAACTGCATAATTCCTGATGAGACACCCCGCGTGCAGAAAATAATTACTCCTCACTCTCAACACGAAAGACCTGATCCACCGATGTCAATAGAAGCCCTTCAATTGAATTTTGTAAGAACTGGGCCAAGTCCCAGGATTGTGCATGCCACTGCTGCTGTGGATAGCAATACACCTTGAGTCACCGAATCTACAAAACTGATAAAAATCTTCTGTTAACCAGCAATTATAATACTTCCATTACACATAATGTGCAGATAAAACCGTCACAAAAGGCAATTAAATGGGACACCATTTTAATATTCTACCTTCAAACAGAGAAACACTTTATCTTCTCAGAATTTCAGAGGATCATGGTAACAAACTGTTGACATATTAAAGCCACTATTAAGAAACATGATGCTGAAAGGAAAATAAGAATTATTGGTTATTACAGTTTAAATATTTTTCTTATTTAAGAATTGCAGCAAAGTTGCATTCCTGTTCCCTTTGCCAATGAATGCACAGAAAAAACAGCACATCAAGTCCTAGTGAGTTTTTCTGGCACTACTTCCTTCAGAAGGAATCAGGTTTTAAAAACCACTGACCTGTCTAGCCATTGAGAATTTAAGACATTTTTTATTAAATTATGTCTTTCTATCAGCAGAAATATTTTCTGTAATATTTTCTACTGTAAAAAGCCCTAGGAAATTAAACTAGATCAAAAATATTTAATATGTATTAAAAAAACAATTTAGACAAGAAAGGTCAGTAATCGAAAGGTGTGATACCTACAATCAGAGCCAAGTTACAAAAAGGGTTAGCCATTTATAGCCAAGTTAAACAACACACAATTAAGGTTAACTTGGCTCTGCTGGCGTATATAAACCCACACATGAGGACTGTGGGGGGCTAAGACAGTTTCAGCAGTGTCTTATTTACCTTGGCCATTTTCATGACTAACCGTTTTGTAGACTGGCTCTGTTTGTAGACATCACACCTTTTCACCCATTCTTTACACTTGGCATCTTAACACATCCTAAATGTTTGCCCCAAACATCGTATTTTGTTTAGAAAAAATAATTGTCAAGAGTCCATATGTAGGAGAATAGAAAAAACCATGTCCTGTTCCATCAATGAACATGCGAATTCCCGTCTGTCACAAATTCAAACAACAAATTCATCGCGACACTCTCTTACAGAGGATTAGAGGGAGTTGGGAAATGAGAAGGAGACTTCACCACCTGTCGATCACCCATTCAAACACAGCTGGACTGGCCACTATGAAAAACTGCTATTACGAGATGGTGGCGTGGGGAGCTGTAGGTTATGAAAGGTTGATAGGGATGGCAACAAAATATTTTTCAGCAGCTCAGACGTTTTACTAGATGAAAAAGTTCACCCAAAAAAAGGTTTCTTTCTACGAGAAATTTCTCTATATTGTAAAAAATGAATACATTTCAGTTCCATTCCCTTCTCAAAGTAAACGGGTGTATTTTATACTGGGGTAATTCAGTCCCGTGATATCTCACAGTCACATTACGTGCCAATTCTCTTCTACCAGCTTTGCTCCCCTGACAGAGTATACATCGTGCAAATGCCCCACATACAAGGACCTCCAAGAACTGGATTTCACGAATGCCTGGGCAGATGCCTCCTTTCACCAGCCAGGCAGAGCCCCAGCGCGGTCGCAAAGCCGTGGAGTCATAGTCTGAAATTTGCCCAGAGAAAAGAGCAATGTGCTACAGTTCCTTGTAGTAACCAGGAATAACACACTTTTTTTTCTCTGATTTCAGTGCAACTCAGGCTCCTAAATGCTTTTATGGATCCAGGCCAAAACATATTCAGTAATAGATATTGAAACAAATTATTTCATGTGCCAGTTCTGTAGGTTAATTCACATAAGTGAGAAAACAGTTGTGATTGAAGGGCGGAGTGATTTTTAAAAATTTGATTCATACAGAAGTGTTAACAGCCTTTTGCTTATACCCACAATTGCTGAACAGAATAGAATCAGTGGAAATGTTATTTCCAAGTTCTGTGGTGTAAATAAAACCTCCTCTCTCTGACTCACATAGTGAGTCATTTTTGTCTGTATGTATTTATGCCGAGGGGGGATATAACTTTGTGCTCTGAGCATTCTTCTCATGGAGGGCTTCTTGTGTCTCCGATTCTCTGTTGCTCTTGTTTTTTGTGGACTCTTAAAATCTCTCTCTCTAGTGATCTCCCTCTTGTTTACTGTAACCTCATCCCACTTGTTCAGCTTGCTGGCACAAGTGAAAAAAGACATGAAGTTATATCAGCTACAGTGTTGGCACATTATAGGGAATTATATCCAAAATGATAAAATAAGCATGAAAGGCTGCATTAGAGCAGCAACACCTAGGCAAATTTACACCTTATGTGTACAATAACTGTAGGGCATCTTCAATTACTTCAGCCGAAAACATCTGAACATCTCTTTTTTAAGGACCTTTCTGTTCACAGTTTTTACCAAACCATCCTCATTTATGCTAAGAACAGCTGGCCCCAGCCCATGTGTAAAGGCAAAAGGCTGCTTAGCCCTTGCAACAGAGAAAGGAATGGAAACTAAAACCAGCCACATCCCCAGCACACATCCACATGTGTTGTCTCTATTTTTAGCCTTCCGAGAGTCTTGTGAGACAAAGTGAGATGTGACATATTTATGGGAAACAAAGATGGGGAGTAGGTGAGACTGTAGCCCTCCCTGTTATTAAGGTTGTGTGCCACAGGCATTGTAGGCCATTTCAGTCCCTTATAACACCAGTAAGTTTAAGAGTTTGGGCTCAGAATGTACCTGCCCAACATGTGCCACAAGCTGAACTGGTTTGGGACAATTCCAAGAGAGCTGTTGAGCTGTTTTCAAAAGACAAAGAAGAGGAAAAGTCATTACTTTGTCCACATCCTTATCTTTGTTGTGAATAGCTCCGGAACCACTTCCTGATGCTTTGCCCTCGTCCACGTTACCGGTCTGCGCACGTGCCGTTCCCATAGACCACATGCTCCCTCCCTGTACCCTTGCAGTCCTCTGATGGGGCTGGGTGCTTCTCTTACTGCCTACAAGCTGCCTAGGTTTTTGTGCCCATCTCCACAGGGTGATCAAAAATGATCCAGGCCTAGAAAGGAGGAGCCAAAACTCACTGCCTGATTTTTGCAGAGGATTAAGGACAATGCCCATCTCTACTGCACAGTGTTGTTTCATCCTTAAAATATCCTGAATGCTAAATGAGACAAGATTCTAACAGGGGGAAGAAAATCATATGTAGTCAGGTGCATATGAATAAACATATATCATAAGTACATGCAGGAGAGGGCCTAGATTAACAGTTTTAAAATATAATATTATATATATATGCAAAACAAAACTATGTGTATATACACAAGAGACTTGATTTGTGGAGAGTGTACTTCCAAATCCAACAGTTACCTAAGGCAAGCAAGATCTATGCTAGTTTCTTAATTCTGGCAGATTATTATGATCAAAATTTTTTTCCTTCTGTGAAATAAATGCAGCCAGTGGAGGTTTTAAACAAGTCAACCTTATTTGCCAAACAAATCAAACATTCAAGAAGATTACGGGCATTAGCAGACAATGATTTTTCTGTTTATTGATTCTCTGTAAGGAAAAAGCTAAATAGTAGGTATTAGAGGAATACCACATGTACTGGCTCACGCATAATACATCGGGAGGGCATGTGAATACTTTTTGTTTTACTCCACTTAGTGTACCTAGCTTTTCCCATGGCTTGTATGAAAAAAGCAACGTGTTTCAGTAGGCACAGCTCTTTATAATTCAACACAGTGGATCAGACTAACAGCAGAATATATGAGATATACACCAATAAAGCAGCTAGCAGGTGTTGTCTTGGAATTTCTTAAGTGTTCTTAGCAAACCAGGTGCCCACAGGAAGAAGGCAATTTACGTATCAGTTATAACTTTACACCTGTTTGCAAATGCTGATACAGACCCTTATACTGAGCACTTAGCCAATAGGAAGCTAATGTACAGTAGTGACTAATTGATAATTAAAGAAACCTTTAGGAATATCATAAAATAGCTGGCACAGGATTCTCTCATCCGCTTAGCAAAGGCTGTTCTGCCATGCACTTATCATACTGCTCTGCTAGTTTTCATAACAATTAAGATGGTGTATCTGTGTGAATCAGGGGTTCAGTTGCAATTTTCTGTGCACTGCGCTGTGTTTTATTGTTGTCTGATGGCTCCTTCTTTAGTCTGCAGAGGGGATCACTCTATTACTGTGGTTTAGACGGTTCACAGGTTGGCCCTTGCCCCTCTCTTTCATAAAGTAAGTATAATTAGATGATAATGCCCTTCTTGTCAAAACTTACCGCTTATTTAAGCCTGCAGTAATAATTTCAATTTATTAAAGATTTATTCAGATAACATTATTATCACTGTTTATTCAAACGGACATTCTTTTTTCTTTTTTTTTTTTTTTTTCCAGGGGAACAAAAGACATAATTCCTGCAAACAGATGTAACAAACCTGTCAAGTTCTCAAATGCTTAAGTTGAGCATTTTACTTGGAAAGGCTGACAAATTTTCTTCACTTCAAAATATCATTAACACCAATAACACATTTGCCCAAGCCTATTTCTAAGTTGTAAAAAAAGATTGCTACAGATTAAGACCCTTGATATAATGCTATAAGCTCCTAACAATGGTATCTTTTATAGTGAAGAGCAACTGCAGACACAAATTGCCCCCTTTCCTGCACCTTTTTCACAAAAATCAATATTAAAGTAGTAGCTGCCTTAACTCTCCCATAGACTATATGAGAAAAAACCACAGCCACGCTTAGGACAGTTTAGGTCAATAAAGAATCAATACTGTGGTTGAATCTGTAGAAAGATAAAAGACTTAGAACTCACTACAGTGTGCCCTATTGTTTCTCTCTATTTTGAAAAGAAGCTGAAGTGCCTCACTTTTTTTTAAACTAGCAATGAATTTAGTGTTTGCGGAAAGCGAGGGAGGTCACTGGAGGCTGCATGTGGCTTCAGTGTCTGCAGACGAGGGGTCTGATCTTGTTCACCCACACCTCCCATTTAGTTCAAGGGGAGTCTAGGGAGCAAGAAGAATGCAGCCCTGGGCCCCAAGCGGACTGGAAACCAAAACACTGTAACATGCTTCCATCAAGCCCAACTCATTTATTAACTATGGAGAGACTACCCATAAAAACTCAGGAGTGGAAGGGGTTCTTATCATGATTTCTAGCTCCCTGTCTATTAGGAAGAAGAGAGCTGATTTCAAGCAGAGAAAGCTCTCTGATGTATTTGGCAATTGCCAGACACGTAGATCCCACTTAGAGCTGAAGTCAAGCTCACCTTCCACATTTCACATTGTGATTTGACCAAATTTGAACCCTCGTGAAAAAACACAGGTTCAGAAGCAAATAAATATCTCAACAGACACACAAGCTTACATGCACACACACACACACACACATATGCCTACACACGTGGTTTGGATTTGTTTGCCTCTGCTATATCCCTTTTCAGTGCACTGTATACTGTGTTTCCTTTGTAAGCCTGAGAACTGCAACCATATACCTGTCTGGAGAGTAACTGAACATGAAAAAATATTGGTTTGTGTGGACTGGAGAGTTCAGATAAAAACAATTTATGAGCCCAAATCTTCCAAATTCTTTACCTGAAGATGCACTTTGTTATCCTACAAGGGGCAGCGTCTAACACTTCTCAGCTTACAGCAATAGCTCCTGCTTGCAAAAGCTCAGAGAAAATCTAGATAAAGCTGGAACTACAGCTCTTTACAAAAATTGGTAAGGAAGTGGGCAGCAACAGAAGAGACAGCCAGAGTTTTAAATGCATTTCTCTGTTGAAAGAAATGGCTGCATTCTTGAAATGCTGGGGCTCTCAAATTCATAGGGAACACTCCCACCCCTGCTCTGCAGTTTAGTTATGATTAGAAAAAACAAACGTGTTTTTAACAGTGTACACTGAAATGTTCAGACCTCTAAGACACACTAATGAACAGTAAACAGTAACCTAAGTAGTTTACATAAAGAGTAAATGCAATTTTTCTATTCAGCATTAACAGGATTTTTTGGCTAAATAATTGGTTGTTATTAATAATAATTAATATTAGTATTACTATTATCAGGGTAAAATTCTCTTTTATTATACTGTCTGGCTCCTTTCCTACAGCACAAGATCTTCTAATCATCCTGACCTTCCTCTCTCCCACTGCAAATACTGGAAACATGGAAATGGGTGGCAGTGAACACACAACCATGTCAACCTCGGCATACTTATAAATGAGTTTCTGAGGTGCTCCCAGTTTGGAGAAGTACTTCACATCATGGAAAAGATTGAAAACATCCATTCTTTGCTCTAACCCTAGCACAGTGACAGGGAAAGAAGATATGTAAATAAGCCGTGTCTTCAGGGTAGAAATCTCAATGGTTTTAGCGGGACATTGTGGAGGTCCAACAAAGCATTCAGCTAAAGTTGCCTTGAACATCCACCACTGGAGCTCTCAGAAACAAATAGCAAAATTTCTAAAGTTCAACCATTTCACCTCCAAAGCCTTAGACTTTTTTTCTATTCAAAATACGCTCTTCCTCTGTCTTTTGTACCTAACCAGTGTTTTATTATTCCACCATCTCTTTCCCACAGCCTCTCCTCCCATCTGAGGTTGCTGCTTATCTCTTTCCCTCGCCCTGGCTATACTTTTCATCCTCACTGACCATTTTCTCAGCTCCTTCTTCAGGATCTATATTAAGCTTCTTAGACCTTTCCAAATTTGTGGTGAGCTGCCACAGCACTCTCTTTGGATGGCTCTTGCTACCTGACATTCATCCAGAGAGGTCTGATAACATCTGTCTCTGTGCTGGTGTCCCAAAAAGGTTTGGAAAGGGAGATGAGCTGGGAGGTTTAATACAGATTGTCAGACGTATTGCAGCTTCACAGAGGGCTTCAAACAAATAAGACTTTGTGATGGGAGGCGGGGGAAGAAAAGCAAAGTGCATTGACCTCTTTCAGTCTAATGACACAGAGATACATTCATTCTGCAAATAGCTGGCATGGGTTAAGATTTTAAGGCCCTCCAGTTGATTGTTACCACCTATCTGCTGGTAACTTAAATGGCCAGTGAAAGCAGCTTGTTGGCTTTTGTGCTGAAGCAGCTTAGGGAGCTATCAGACATTCACCCAGCTGGGTTACTGTTCCAGTTTGTTCCCAACAAGGTGTGCGCCCTAATTATGGCTGAGGTTCGTTTTTGGGTCAAAGTATGGCTTCAGTTCTGAAAAGACTCTTATTTTCCTAACCTTGCCGCTAACTCATTTTATCAAAACCCCACCAGACAAATACAGTACTGCTTAATTTCAGCCTTATAGTGTAGCTCAAACAGGAAGCTCGACAAGAGAGTAGGCTCTGAGAAATCTCCTCCATTAGTTACTCAGTCACCAGCTGAACAGTGCCAGGACTAATCCGGCTCTCACTGACTTTGATAGCACAGGGTCAAGCGCAATATCATCTTCTGGTTTAATTTACACTAAATTGTGAAATCAGGGCTTTAAAGTAAATAGTCTGCAAACATCAAGAACTTAACAGTTAATTTTTCCCGTATCTCCAACAAGATCTCTTACACTTCCCCTTTTCAATTAACAACACCTTTTTTAGTCAGTTGCTGAGATGCATCTCTATGCATTTGCGTGCTGGTGTACAGGGCACGCTAAAAGTCTGATCCCTATTACAGCCTGTAAGACTAAAATAATTCTAGACTTACTTGATTTTTGTAAAAGGCAGAAACAACAAAAATTAATCTTTACACAAACAACCCAAGGGAGCATTTAGTGGGACTTTTCAATCTATTCATGATCTGTAATTCCCAGCCCCCAAAGTTTCCATGTTACGGCTTAATATCTAGGGACTCCATATGTTGAGGGAACACAGCAGAACCAAAATGAGCTGAAAAAAGAATGCATTAGATTCAAACTTGGGATAAAACAGTACCCAAGGAGCCCTTGCTTCATTTTCTCTACCTGGAACCATGGGACAGTGCAGCCATCTCAGCCTCATTCAAGTGTGACATTTCTTTTGAATATGACAGTGGTGGCGACCTTGTCATTAACTGATGCTGCTAGCAACATTTCAGCTTTCATAATTCAGTTAATTTTCAAGCCACTGGTTACTGAACCCCCAATATAATTTCAATATAATTAAACCATATTAAAAAATAATAATAATAAAAAATCAGCTCACCTTCTGATCAAATACCAGTCAATGTTTGACTTGAACTCACTAAAGCAAGGAAGTTTTCAGTTATGGTTGAAGCACTATCCTTAACTTCTTGTTGTCATGCCTGGCATTCAGGCATACACACGAGAGCCCCTGTTATTCTGTAGCTTCTTGCTCTGGCTGAGGCATAGATGGAAAATTTTCAGCCATAACGCTAAGGAGCTAGGGCTTAATCTTTTGCTGCAGCTGTGTTACATGCGTAAGGAAGAGCTAGGTAAAGCCATGTTTACTTCCCTCCCATATTCACACCCTCAATCCGGGAGGCAGGTAAGGCCCGATTTGGCCTGTGTGCAGCCTCTGGCAGTCTCTGGGCTAGAAATGGCCTGCTTCTCCCAGGTGACCCCTAGGACTGCTGGTGGCATTGCACTGCATGGTTAGAGGAATTCATATGTCATGAGCCAATTTTTCTGTGCTGCTAGAACTTCCTCAGAGACCAACCTGCTCCTTGGATTTGCTCTTCTGAAAGAGCACAAAAGAGACAAGCTTCTGCRAGCAAAATCTGCCTCCAGAATTTTTATAGACACCAAGATGGTAGATGGTCAAATGCAAGTGCTATCCTAGGGTGGCAAACCATCCACGTGCAGTCCGCATTGCCTAGCATTGGTCCTGTAAGCACAAAAGCGGGTCTGCGTGTGCGTATGCCAATGGCTGTGGAGCAACATGTGTGTCTGCAAAACTGTCGCAGGGAACGCATTGCCTATGCCTTTGAAAACCTGATCCTAATCTCTTTTTTTCATACGAATCCTGTGCTAAGCACACTTAAGTTCCTTCCTTTCTTTCTGCATTTTTTTTCCTCCGCTATTGGCAACAACCACCAGAAACCTGAGAATGTTGCTAGTTTCCTGGTGGATTTGCCCTCTCCTGCTTGGCAAGGCTAGTCATTCTTCCCTTCCATTTTGTTCCTCAAAATCACCAGCCTTCTGTATGTGTGCACTCAGTGCACTCTGCAAAGCAAAAGTTGACATCGCTGCCTTTCCTGCATGGCCTTCTCCACCTACCATCACTGCGCTTCCTTGTTTCCCTGCACTTGGCTGGGAACATATTGCAAGTTGTGAATTCAATAGGGGTCCTTTATGGATGCTCAGCAGCAATACAGTGAAGTTAAAATTTATCCAAGAAAGGAAGGAAAGAGAAACAACAGCTTTACTGATGCCAACAGTGTTCTGCAATGTTGCAGGAGCTGAGGAGCTGGTCTCAGGTGTCTCTCTCCTCTCAGCTTGCCATTCATTTGAAGTCTTTCAATCAAAACCAGGTTTCGGTCATTCTACCTCCTCCCCTTCTTGAGAAATAAACCCCAAAAAGAAGCTTGCCTGAGGAAAATCTGAGGGCCTACAAATTCAGTCCTCTGAAAGTTGCAGAGTGATGTTAATACTAAATACATTTCCTTCCTGTCCTCTGCCTGAAATTCTGCAGCAGTTACAGTTGCAGCCGATACCTCAGAAAGGACTACAGATAGTTATTTTTCAATGGGTAAAACAAAGATCTTATTTTTGCAGCAACTTTGCATGCCATGTTTCAGCTCAAAGACAGTTTTTTGGGGCCAGGCAATACATGACCCCTGTAACAAACGATTTGAAAGGTAACACAGCCGTGCCTTTAATTACACTGCTGTTAGCAGATGCACTTCAGCAACACACACAAGAAGACAGAAATTGGAGAACACGGAGTTGGATTCAATCTAGAAGAAGATGTGAGAGTTTCAATTAACACAATCCTGCATGATTTAAGAAAAATATTCAGGAGTGGTATTTATTTAGCCTGCAGCCAAAGTCCATTACTGAGAATTACTCTTAATTAGAGTTGTGCGGAGTTGGGAGTATCCACTCCTATCATGATTCTTTCACCTACAAGAAGAACTACCAAGCTTGCTGAGCCTCTGGCATTTCTAGGCTGGTTAGAAAAATAGCTAGATGATAAAATTATTATTTTAAATAAGATAATCTAACCAGTAACACAGAAAAAATATTTGTCTTACTTGTCCTTTTAATCTGACATCCACAGCATCATCAAAGAAGCTCTGCCTAAAATATTGCACAAAAAACCTGTGTCAGAACAAGGTTTACCAAACACTGAACCACTCTTAAACAAATGCATGCTTTGTCTCAGGTTTTTCTGTCATTAATTGCTAATTTCTCTTCCTTGGATGAACACAACCCAGACCATTCCCTTTCCAGTGGCAGCTCTAAATCAGGACTGGATTCAACACTCACTACCCAATTTTTGGGTAGGGTAACAGATTGAGTACGTGGCCCCTCCAGCAACGTGAGACAGGTATGGTGTGCGGGACTAAGGAGGAGTACACAGTCGGGAAGACCACCAACACAGGAGCAAAAGTCAACCTTCATCAATGACAAAATCCGAGAGGCTTAGGAAAGGTCTTTAAAGACTGCCCAAACAAACTGTTCTCAAACACACCACGTAAAACTTCGTTCCACCTTTGAGAGAACATCCCTCATAAGAAAGTGGGTCTTGTTAGTTCTTGAGTAAATGGCTGTAAACTGTTTTCACTAAGTGGAGGAGGTCTGGTGGGGCTCTAGGCACCACATAATGCTGGGCTAGGCTCCAGACCTGTGATTCGAACTCCCAACACCCCAAAACGGGATATCGTGGTGCCGGCCACAGGCATACCTTTGACTCAACCAGCTTTTCAATAGACTTGTGTCAAGCCCATGTCTGAAATAAGCCTTCAGACAGAGCAAGTAAGGACAGAGTAAACAATGATTAAACATTAGTCCATTTTCAGCATTACCAAGGGAACATAAGAATTAGCAAAGGACAAGACCAAAAGGTTTTGAATTTGGTTCAGATGAGCTCAGGAAATAACCAATATTTATTTGGGACTCTTGGACACAGAAAATGTGGCTTGTCTGCAGTTCTTATTTCACTACCTGTTTCCTACTGTTTTAAATATCCTTGCTTCCAGTCACAGAACCAGTGGCAGAACCTTGTAGGAGATAGTTAGCCAGAAAGAAAAAACATGGACAGGAAATAAAGGAAAAGATTGAAGTTCAACAAACTTAAACTCCTAAGAACAGGCTCAGTTTAAGCCTAATAGGAGCTTGAGTCATTTCATCTGTTCCTAATTGCTTTGCTCACTCCTGGTGAGAGCTGAGAGCCATTGTCATGTCAAAGGGTGGAAACAGTCCAAAAATTCAAAGCTAGTGACTACATCATTACCAGAAGAGGAGGAAGCAGTTGAAAGCCAAACCATGATTTACCTTTTTGCGACCCAAATCGAACTTGCAGATACATACTCACAGTCCAGATCTATAACTTTTGGTGTTGATTCAAACTCTCTTTTGATTTCCCAGGTTTTTGGACAAGTGATCTATGAAAAGGACATATGAGTCACCCATGACATCACCAGAAGACCCTGCAAGAAGCCACATAGTTTCATGGAGCTGAATAAATACGAAAGGTACATAGTGCCCTGCAGGATAAGACAAAATGATATTCATGTGAATGATTTTTTTAAACCATAGACTCAAATCCTGGAGAAAATTTAAGGGGCAATAAGACTTTAAAGCGAGGTAGAGCCAGGAGCCTTGAGTCTTATTAAACAAAAACAATCAGAGCATCCACATTTTTGTAGTCCTACTGTGAAGTTCCAATAAACTTTACCCAAAAAACTCCGTAACACTCCTTACCCAGCTTCATGGAAAACGAGAAGTGATTCCAGAGGTTGGCTGACTATTTAATACCTCTTGTAGTAGTTAAAAAGGCCACTTTCTTCTTCTCTCTCACACTCTTTTTTTAACTTTTACTGCAAAACCATTAAAGAAAGAACTAGTTCTAGTAATAAAAGGTAGCTATATTCCCACAGGGAGAAGGGGAATGGTGGTTCCTGTGTACCCTTAGCGCTCTTGGCAGGGGTACTTATAAAGAAGGTGAAGGTCTCAGGGAAGAGAACAGAGTATTTTCTGTTCAATGGAAAATAGAAACTTCCAAATGTGAAAAGGAATTTTAGCAAGTTTTATTTCCTTCTTTTACAGCCCTGACATCATATTTCTCCACAGTGACATCATGGCTTTAAAGTAACAGCTTCCAATGACACCAGTGCATGAGAAGCCTTAGAAAGCAACAGCATTTGGCGTTTCTGGTTTTCTGAGACACTGATGAAGCCTAGACCTGAGCAGATCTTCCTGCTCAGCCGAGTTCCTATGTGTTTATAAACTCCTATTCAAACCTTGCGAATAACATCTCGCTAAAGTGCCCAGGGGCGGGAGGCTGCCTTTGATGGAGGGAAGTCAGAAATACAATAGTAAAAAACACACAGTTGGGTTCGACCAGTAAGACTTTATTTTTCCGCTACTCCCTGCTTCCTCACCCAAATCGACCAGCCACACCTAGGAGGAATACCTACTGGGACTGCTCCACCAAGCACAGCTACACAGGAAAGCTGCAGGAGAACGTGTTTTTTGAACTGCATCGTCAAACTTCAAGGCAGCTCAACAGCTATACAGTGTGAGCCTTGGTTTCGAGCAGATTTACCCTGCTGAAATGGAGAGCAGGATTTGGCCTGCTTCTGTTTTTAACAGACCTTCTTAGTGATGGAAATTTGCTAGTCTCTGATGCTTGCTAATAAACAGATGCAATTGCCATTCCCAGTTTAAGAGAGAAGGAGCCAGAGCCAGGAGAGAGCTTCAAAGAGACTGAATTACCTCTCTCACCTGTAGGGATGTGATTATGTCCGGCAGAGCGCTCTGGGGAAGCAGCTTTCACCACAGCCGTCAGCAGCCCACAGAGTACTGGAGAGCTACAAGCTGTCTTTTCCCCAAACTCCTGTACCCTTCCTGAACTGGAGTATTTATTCAACAGCAAGAGATAAAGCCGCACATTTTGCAGCATGGAGGTCATAAACCATCGAGAGGCTAGAGATATTTTCTGCAACCCATGCTGGCGGAAAACCCTCTGTCCACACACACTAAAAATACAATGAAGGTAATGCACTGTAATTAGTCTGCACCAAACTAATAAGGACTGGTGGTCACTACGCTCTGGCAGGCAGCACTACTGTCTTCCTGGCGGGCTCTTTTGTCACTGAGATTCACAGAGTACCAGCGAGGAAGGCAAAATCTGGAGCCTCCCTTTAAAAAGTCTATGTGTCTACAACAAGTAACAGCTGTTGCTATTTTAATACTATCTCAGGGCTCATATAGATGTGACATCACACAGAACTAAGGCTTGGCCATCGATTTTACTGCCAATATACCTTAAACTGTAGGGATTTTCTTACAAATTTGTATGTTGCATGTGTGTCAGAACAAAATCCACAAATGGAAACCTCTGTGCAGTTTCATCCCTTTGTAGTAATCCTGTAAGCCATAAACTGGTTTCATTTTGGAATTAAAACCTGTATTAATTTTAAGCTGAATAGAAGCGAGTGAGTTCGTCACTATCAGAATTTATTACACATCCAAACAAAAAAGAGTTTCGAAATTTGACTGGTAAGCTGGCCAAGCAAGAGGAGGTGGGGACGGTTTGTATTCTAATTTCAAGCTGCAGGGCTCCCAGGTGTATTGTATAGGATTTCCTGTAATTTACAGGCAAAATAAGCAGTCTACAGGAAAATGTTTGCCACACTGTACATGTGTATTAATTACACAGCAGGATAAAATGATTTCTTTGTGATAGGAAGGCATGTGATCTACAGGCAAACTATTAAACTGATGTGGAAATGCAGACATTCTTCTGCCATTAAAAAGGGCTGTTGGATTCAGGGAAATAAAATTGGCAAGTGTCTTCTCACACTTTGTATTCCCAGGTCTGTGACTGGAGTGTATCACAATGTGCCAGGCTCCGTGGGTACCGGGGAAGGGAGCTGTCTCCTTACAAACACGCTCCAGGAACCTCGCTGTCTCGGCTATCCTGCGGGGGCTACTTCTGAACTAAGTTCCTCTGAGAGAAAGACCTCCCCCCTCCAGTGAGAAAGGAGCAATTTTAAGATTTCAGGTGCATATTGTTCGGTATCTCCCCAAGCATCGTATAATAATACAATTGAATTCTTACTAGGATCATTRGATAGATATCATTCTTTCACCTACCACTGAGCACTGAGAAAGCATCGCTTTTCATTACCACAGGTTAGTGCAATATGAAACTAGTTGGAGAGAGACAACACGGCACATCACAACCTCTCTTAAAAAAGATGAGGGAAATTCTTTTTAGATATGTAATCAAGGCTTGAGACATAAAGGGATATGAGAGGAATAAATAAAATATTCAGACTGCTTTTCTCAAGACCAAATTTCGTGTAACTGTACAGGCTTGTTCTCACTGCGAGATGAGCAATTCTCATTACACTTGTGTTCAGATGCAATTTCTGAAGCAGAACTTTACTTTTTTTTTTTTTTTTTTTCTGACTGGTATGAAGAAGAAATCTCACCCGCCACACGCCTTTCCCCAAAGAGCTGGGTTAGACTACATATGGTTGGCATTCGGGAGGGAGAAGCTCAGAAACGCACAGTTTTGTTTGACTAAGGCATTCCTTAAAACATAAAAACCTCAAAGCAAAACTTCTGCCCATATTCTTTGAACAGTAAAACCTGGATAGGGCTGAGGATCAGATTACACCACAGCTTATCCGCAGATGACCTGTGGGCATTTAATGATGTCCAATTTTACCATTATGCATTTAGAAAGAACAGTTCAACTGCACTCCAAGTTAGTATTTCACTCCAAGTTAGCATTTCTTTCCTTATTTGAGAGGGAGGGCAGAACAACAGCTCCGCACCAGGACATTAGGACAAGGCTGAAGAAGGGCACTCACACCTGCCTTTAGAAAGGTTCTTGCCTTTTTTCTCAACTAGTAAAACAGAAGGCAAAGCCAAAAGAGAAGAGGCATATCATTTATAGGCTAAACAGCTGGATTGCCCAGAGAATCTGTATTTTAAAATGCTGTAAAGTCATCAGCCATGGGAGCACACTATCACAGATGTCTTCCAAGATAAAATCTACACATCTCCAGAAGATACCATGCTCCTGACGAGCACAAGTTTCTGGGTTCAATACTGTAGCAACTGGCTGAAATTTTATAACTTATGGCCAGAGCACAGTGCGCCGTCCCCATGGAGGAGGAGAAGCCCGGGCCCCTGCGGCAGGAGGACCCGGCAGGCCCTGGCCCGGGCAGGTCCTTGCGAAGGCCCCGCAGCCCGTGGGGAATGGCGGCTTCCCGGGCTGAGCCGGGGGCAAAGGCGCCGGGAGGAAAAGGATGGCAGGGCAGTGACAGTGCTGGGCACCATCTCGGGGGGCCTGGCGGCCTCCCGGGCGCCCTGAGCCAGCCGCAGCACACCTGCGCGGCACCCTCGCGGGCTCAGCCCCCTCTCGGCGCCCCAGCGGCCCTAGAGAGCCCGCGAGGGAGGCCGCTGTCAGCCGGGCTCCTCGGCGCGGTGGAGCCCCCCCGGCCCCGCCGCAGCCCCACCGGCTCCCCCCGCCGCCGCCGGGCGGCAGTGGGGAGGCCGTGGGGGGGGGGGGGGGGGGGGGGGGGGGGGGGGGGGGGGGCGCCCCCAAGGGGCCCCCCCCCCCCCCCCCCATTTTTGACCTGGGCAGGCTGTAAGAGCGGGCTAGCCAGGCGCATATGAAGTTTAACAAAGACAAGTGCAAGGTCCTGCACCCGGAACAACATAACCAAAGGGCCCAGTGCAGGCTGGGACTGTGTGACTGGGGAGCAGCCTCGCTGAGAGGGCCCTGGGGCTCCTGGTGGACAACGGGCTGAACATAGCAGTGTGCCGCTGCAGCAACCGAGGCAAATTGGATCCCGGGCTGCATCCAGAGGGGCATTACTAACAGAGAGAGAGAGACACGGGATCGTCCCCCGCTACTCAGCGCTTGTCAGGCCACATCTGGAGTAGTGTGTCCAGTTCTGGTCCCCACAATTCAAACAAGACGTGGACAGACTGGAGGGAGTCCAAAGGAGGGCCACGAAGGTGATCAAAGGGCTGGAGAACCTGCCCTATGAGGAAGGACTGAAGGAGTAAGGTCTCTTCTCCCTGGAGAAGAGGAGGCTTGGGGGGACCTCATCACAGTATTCCAGTACTGAAAGGGCAGCTACAGGGAGGATGGAGGTTCTCTCTTCACAAGGAGCCAGATGGAGAAGACAAGGGTCAAAGTATACAAGTTGCTCCGGGAGAAGTTTCATCTCGATATAAGAAAAAAGTTTTACAGTGAGAACAATCATTCACTGGAACAACCTCCCCAGGGACATGGTAGAGTCCCCATCACCAGAGGTTTTCAAGATCCGATAGGAGAGGGTGCTAGATAATCTCAGCTAGGCTCCCTTTCCCACGAAAGGTTGGACCTGATGATCTTTCGAGGTCCCTTCCAACCTGGGCAGTGCTATGATTCTGTGATTCTCTCCAGCATAGGAGACCGGGGAGAGGACAAAACACAGAAGTTATTTGACCATGGCCAACATGGGTCAGTCAACGGGCAGAGAGAGAAGTAAGAGTGGAGACAAAGCCGCAGTGACAGCTAAAGCATCACATGGACGTTAGCACAGAAGCCATTCTTTGAGCTGTCTTTGCTGTATACCCGAGGACTGATGGCTTTGGTGTAGTGAGGGAGTAAATGATCTCTGGACACTCCCTGGTTCAATTTAGCTCTGCTGTGAGGACAGCAGTACAGCCAAACTACAGAAAACAACATCTCTTTTATTTGCTATTATGTTGGTAGGACACAGAATCTAGATCCGTGTCTAAATGCTGCAGCCTTTAATGGTCTCCACAATTTAATGAAACTTAAATAAAAAGTGACTCTCACTGTTTCAGTTCAGTCCCTCTTTCTGCACGTAGAAATCCCTCCAAGGGGGAGTTCTTCTGCCATCATCTCTGGGGCATTCTTCACCTCCTCTTCAAGATAGGGGGAAAAAAAATCTTGCTGAAAATTTCTAGAGAAAATAGAGTTTAATTTCTTGGAGGTGTTTTGTTGACAAGAAAATAGAAAGCATGTGTCTCTGCTTCTCTTATTGTACTTCCAAGTAATGAAAGTATTTAAGGAGGTACAATTATGGACTTGGCAAGCACCTGGGGCTCTTGGAACTGCTTTTTCACACTGAATAAACACTGCAGTTAATCTTTTTATGTTACACTGCACTGGAAAGCTATCTCCAAGAAAAGGCTCAAGTATGTATTTTCCACTCCTTTCCTTTGTTTTTAATGTTAAATTAATAACTTGTTTAAATTATTTGATTCTTCTTTTTTATCTCTCTATTCACAAGACGGCCAGTCAAAAGCAGTTTTTAATTAACAAAGATATAAACCTAGGGATTACTGCACTAGGTCAGACCACTGATCCATTCTGGTTTTGGCAGTGGCCAACAGGAGATGCTTCAAAGCAATGCATAGGAAGCACTGTAATGAACAATAACAGCGTAACTTCCTGCAGGGACCTGAGGTTCTTAACACACACATCTTACTGCTTGCACGTGCACCCACCGTGAGAGGTTACATCCCTTCCTTTAAACAAATATATATACACACACACACACACACACACACATATAGACCACTATCAGTATCTACATTCATGTCGAATCTTTGATTTCATGTGATTTTCAAACCTGTTCATCCCTTAGAGTGAATTATATCTTGCGGCAGTAAGTTCTATAATTTAAATAAGCAGTCTGTGAAAAACGAACAAAAAAGCCCCCAAACCGCAAACTACCTGGTTTAAAAAGCAACCATGTTAGAATGAGGGGAGAGCATACAAGCCTACCCACTGCCTGCCATCCACACCTCTCACATCCCCACAGCACCTGTGGTTATTGGATCAGGGATATTACAGGCTATGGTATCTATGCCTATCCCCCTCGGTATCAGGTTATGTATCAATTGTCTGTGAATTTGCCTAATCCCCTTTTGTTGATACTGGGTGCTCTCACAGCTGCCATTGCATCCCAGTTCACCAACGGCTTTGTAAATAAGTTCCCTCCTTTTACCTATTTTCAGACAATCTCTTGCCAAATATAGTGCGCCTCCTAGCTCTCGTACTGCAGGATTTGATGGATTGTCCTTCTGCTTTCACCTCATCATCCACTAGCTTTGTAAAACTCAGTCCTTTCCCCTTCTCAGCCTTCTCCAAACGGAGGAGTCCCAGCTTTTCTAGCTTCTCCTCATGAATTCAAGTGCTCCATCCCTTTAACTGCATTATTTACCCTTTCTCTGGACCATTTCTAACTGCACCATGTCCTTCTCAAGATGCAGAGACCAGAACGGTGCATAGCATGGCATTTTTATTGTAATCCTGATTAAAACCAGTACAATACTTTTGATTCCTTAGCACCTATGTGCCCTATGCATGGACATTTCAGCTGGGTTTATGCATGAACAGGGGACACAGCATTGAAAAACTCCCTGTTCCATGACCAGACCCTTAGGTAAGTGGGAACCTACAGGAACCCAGAGACCAAAGGTGCAGCTGGTCTGCAAACGATTTTCTCTCAGAATATGGCTTGCCAACACAGTAGAGGTCTAGTACAAGGCAATTTTGAATGTGGACAATGTAAGTCATCAGAACAGACTAAAGTTACTATTTTGTAAATTATACAACAGAGCTAAGCCATACTTGCCACAAACATGCAATGTAAAGCAGAGCCCTTAGCTGCAGTATAGACCATGGAGACTACTTGAGTCATGGTAATATCTGATAGGAAGTTCTAGTCTGCAAATGTTGACACTTGTGATGCCTGTATGGCCTCAGTACCCGCTGCCCGTAACAAACCTCTCACAAGGAGAAACACTCTGAGCACTGTATAGGAGCCCAACAAATGGTCTGAAAAGCAGAGGTCATCTTCTACCCTGCTGTCTAAATTAAAGGGAGCAATGGCTAGTTCAAATTGCCCAGTGCCAAGTTTGGCTTACTGTATTGGCTGGGGAGCAAAACCATCAGCAGCCGTGAGTAGCAGGTGGTATAGACAAGGAGGCTCTGCTTCTCTCTACTGACTTTATAACTTCCTGAATATGGCCTTAATGTTCACATTAAAAAATATGCAAACTCATCCTTTGTTCCTGCTCTGAACTGCAACTATAAGCAAATCTTGAGAAGATTACACAAATACTACAAGTTAGCCAGTGGATGCTGAGCCTTGAAAGAGAATCACTGTGTCCTGCCCTGCTGCTCTTAAACCCTAGAAAAGAGTGGCCAAGAATTTGAAAACATGGCTAGAAGATTTTCTTTTCAAGTCCATAGTTTCATTTGAGTATAAAGTACCAGAGCACAGAAGTCAGTAAGAGCCCTTTTATTGACTTCAGTTGGTATTGTATTGGGACTGGTGTTTTTAAAATCATAACAGTACAAGGAGGTAAAAACTGTGTGTCCATAAGGTTAAAGAAAAGTGTGCGTGTTTAAAACATTGAAGAAATTGTTCTGAGAACAATTCATCTTTCTGAAAATATGAACCCTATGATGCTGCCAAGGTCAGGGAGAGCTGTGATAATTTAGTGCATAAGTGCTAGTCATACAGCACAATGCCACATTATTTAATTTTGTAACACATTCATACAACTGCCTGACAATAGCCATGGACGTTAACATTACCTGTGGGCTGAGGTCGAGGCAACGTAGTTTAACGTTAAAACAAAAGAGCTAATTGGATTCCTGTTCAAGTTCTAGCTTATTATGTGATCAGAGTTTACTTTTCTTCTTTCCACCTCGGTCAGCTCATCTGGAAAGGAGGACCACAGTGTGACTCATGACTGAAATGTGAAAGAAAAATGCAGTACATATGCCTGGCTTATTTGGCCATTCTTCCTAATTTCTCTGTCCCTTTTTTTGCCATTCAACTCTGGTTTGTGAATTCCAGGCCATTTCCCTCGGAAAGCAGAAACGCAGCTCACCTTGTGAAATGGGAAGGACTAGTATTAAAAAGGAGAAGCCATCTTCAGCTGTAAAAATTAGATGTCTTGCTAATGCCAAAATTAATAATACAGAGATATTTGGGGCTTACACTTCATTCTTACAACTGGCAGTGCACAGAATATTTTATAAATAAGACTACACCACATACCCAAAACCTTATAGAGACAAATAAGCGCTATCACCTTTCCACAGAAGAGAAGCATAAACACAGAGCAGTTAAATGAGCAATACAAGGAGACTGAAGAAATTCAAGACTGAAAAAACAAAACCCAGAATTTTTGCCTCCTTGTTTCCAAACTCATAAAAAGACTTTTCTCTCAAAAAATGGGATTAAATAATTTAATTAAAGACATAACCTTGTTTTATATTAAATCGCATGCAAAGCTCTCTTCTGTTTGCAGAGGAGCTGAGAGTTGCCCTCTGAAATGGCTGTTGTATAGTGTGACTTTCAAAACAATATCCTTTCAGTGCACAAAAGGAGAGAGCCAAAGATATATGTCCTCTGGCTCAACGTGTATGGTTGTCTCCAAGGAGTTCATACAGATGATCAGACCACAAACTGTCAAATGCATAGGAGTGGGAATGTCAGGAGGGAGAAGAGTCCTGGCTCGAAACTAGAGCAGACTCAATTGCCATCAAACTTCAAGAAGGAAGAACCGGCGAACCCCTCACATCACACACGCTTTGCACCGCCTGGGTGCAGAGCTGTGCCCCAGTAATACTGAGATTTGAGCTGCAGCCTTTCCCTTTGGAAGTCCTCCCCCTCCCTAGTCCCCTCGCACACAGAGCTGCCCACAATTCCCTGAGCAGCAAATGCCTTAGTTTTATTTTTGGGCAGGACCACTGCAGGGTTCGTCCCGGTATGCACAAACTGATAAACAGGTGGATTCAGTCCCCGCAGGTTAAACTTAAGTCCCCTCTGCAGATGTATTTTTGTTATAAGCTGTGGCGCACTGTTGTGCCATGTAAAAAATGTAGTTATTCAAAGAAGTGGTTTTAAGTTCAAAGAKAATGTCGTGTTCATTTGGAATATAAGCATGAGCAACGCACTCACAGATACACTTTCTGTCTCCCTACATCCCTATCTCAGCCGTAGGCAGGGTGGTAATATATAAAGAGAGAGCAGGTGGGACTTTTTTAAGTGGGGAAGAAAAAGACTTATAGCTCTAAAGCTAAGTTCACTGCCTATCCCACATCTTGGAAATGAAACAAAAATGTCTCATGAATTGAGCAGGCATGCTGCAAAATAAAAAGAAACAATACCCTGCAGATAAATGCAGGAAATTCACTGATTAAAATGCAGGATTTTATTTCAAAGGAATTTGGGCAGTCTCCATTTTTCCCGACTGCTTCTATCACCTGTATGAAGGGGCCACTGGACTTACACATGCAAAAGCCATTTATCCACTTATATTTGGTATCTTGCAAAGTCTGAGTCCTCAAAGAGCTCAGAAATAAGTAGCTTTCAGGTTGGCACCTACCTAAATAGCCTCGCTYGCTATATGTAAATGGTCTCCATCGCCACAGAGATTTTGCTGAAGGCATTTGCTCTATGCATGTAACTGTTCAGAGRAACGGGGATAGGACTCTGATCTCCCGCTGTAGTCAGAGAAGAGGGATGAGCCCYGTAAGTGGGATGAGAGAGAGGTTGGAGGACTAATGCAATGATTTAACGTGCTTTCTGTGAGCAGGTAGTCCCAATGTCTGAACTTCAGTCTCCAATAGTCCATTCCCTGCCTACTACGTTTTACAAAATGCTTGGGAGAAACACTTTGCGCATCATCTTCTGCACATCAGCAGTGTAAGACAATTAATCAGGGATTCCAGTGCCACGTCATAAATCATGGCACCTTGTGTCACTGACACTTGAAAGACAAAATGTGAGAATCTGTCTGTAACGATATCCTTTAACTCAGGCAAAATCACTTTGGCCTTTCAGTGTGTTTGCGAACGCCATTGCTGGCAGCCCAAATAGCCCTGCTTCAGGGTCTGATCCTGATCTCACTGATTTGGTCATGCATATTAACTTAGATGTTTTACTGTGATAAATGGTCACATAACGTAAAATCAAAATGGAGCCTTCAGCAGACTTTTTACAATAGCACGGTGAAATAACCTCCCCACTACTTATTCCATTATCACGGACTAATTGGAAGACCTGGAAAAGTCCCTCCACGTCATTAGCTGCCTACGAGATGAGAGAGCTGCAGCAGATCAAATTCTTCACCACGATGGCTATCGTAACGCAGGAGGGATCTGAAGTCCAGGCTGTAACTTTTACCACTCCATTGCACGATAGATGTGCAGTAGTGAAATATCCCCAAAACGGGATTAAACAATTATGTTTAGAAACACAAACACATAGAGACCTCCCACTAACTCAGCAGATTCTTTTGAAAGTTGGCACTGTCAAAACAAACACAGTCGCATGTAGCACCCTTCCACCGCTCCTGCTGACAGCGCTAGTGAGGAGGAGGAGGTGCTGAGTACTTTGTTATTATGAGGAGGAGGATAGTGTTGGGAAAGGTGTTGAGTTTGACACAGAAGTATCAAGAGCAGGAAAGCGAAAGTCAAGGAAATCAGCCTTGTGCCATCTAAAATTGCTCTGGCACTAAACCTACAAAAATCAATGACTCTGCTTTCACAGTAGTTTTCACATTATCCTGAGGGAGCGTACAGCACGAGTTGCACCAGATGGAAAGTCACTGGAAGTAGAGAGTGAGACAGGAGCAACGTTGGTATCTATCAGCTACATCAAACGCAGAATTCACAAACAGTAATTAGGGCTATTCACATCTATCCCTGCCTTTTACATCTGCTGTATCAGTGTGGAGGGAAAGACAGCACAGAGAGAAAACCGAAGTGTTATAAATGTATCTACAGGTAGTAAAAGGATTGCTTATACTCTTATGTATTTGTGCCTTTTATCTGAGTAAAAATTTGGTAATACAACAGTCTGAATTTTAGGTTAGAAGTTGTTTTTCCCTGGTTCCACCTTTTCAAACCCATTTCATCACAGCAGCTTGTCTTCCTTTGCCCTCCCTCACAAAAACACCCCTCCCCACGCCACATTTAAAACCTTCTCACAAAGAAAACTGAAGGAAAATAATTTTTGTGCAACTTATCCATCTTTCAAAGCAGCTTCTGGCAGAAGGGAGCTGAGAGTGATGAGTCCATAGAATAATAAATAATAACAATATTGAGCAGTTTTGCAGAGCAAATGTACATTGAAAAACTTTTCCTCTTGAGTGCCTGACATTATTAATTTGTTCTCCAAATACGCTAGTGAGGGGAGTCAGCCCATTTTTACAGACAGGGAAAGTGAGCATATAGATTTCAATAATTGTTTAAGACACAGAGGAGTCAGTTCCAGAAACTGGGCAGAACAACTCACAGTCCACATCCATGGCAATATTTGGCCAGAGCCCTGCCATCACGATAATTGCTATCAGCAAGCGACACATGCTTGGGGTTTTTGACACCTGTGAATAATATCCTCCCTGAACTGCCCTTCCCTGTGGTCCAGGAGGAGTATGTCCTAGGCCTGAAGAAGAAGCAAAGGCTGAACAGAAGTTCCTGTAATTATTGATGACAGAAGTCTTTCTAAACCCTTCCCAGCTTCTGCTTAAAAGCGTTCAAACTCATACTGATCTACTGCCTAGGTAATATGTGACATCGAAACAACCCATTTTGAGTTGCACAGACACCCATCTGGGACATCCTTTCCCAGCACTCTTGTGGAACAGCAGCATTTTTTTTATTTTTTACCATGAGGACTGTGTTTTCAGCCCCATTACTGCACAGCAGAGATTTCAGATGAATTGAGGGGAGGGGGAGAAGACCTGAACTGACTTGCTGTATCCACATGAAATGGTTAGTGAATGACCTTGTGTCCAACCTTCTAACATCTAAGACAAAAGCATGGAAAAGCTGAACAAAGGAAAGCTCACTGAACAGGCGGAGTATGGGGGTGTGTGGTTTTTGTTTGTTTGCATAGAGATAGAAATTGAGGTTGATAAGCAGCTAGCTTAATTTTAAGCCTCTTCCTGTTTTATAGTACTTGTAGTAGAGACACAAAAGTAACAACAATTTCCAGGACCAGCACAACACCAAAAGCAGGTCAAAATCTTGCTTGCCATACTCACACTAATGAGCTCTCAGAAATCAATGGATTTAGGGATTCCTGTGCAGACAAACATCACTTGCCCCAGGTTCCCCTGATAATGGCTTGGTGATGAAACCAACCTTCATCCTCCCTTTTCCTTAGGATTCCTTATGAGCCAGATTATAATGCAAAAGTAACCCAGGCAGAGGGATGGCTCTTCTGTGTCACCTCCTGCTTGCTCTAGGCAATTGCTCGCACTGGCATACCAGTATGATATGGCACATGCTGATGCTAGGGCTGTTGCTTTTGCTTTTTAGAGCTATTGATTTCCTGCCCTTTCTTGTAAAGGATTCTGTGAACTGGAAGCAGTTAAAGGTTAACTGCAAAGATTTCATTAAAAAGAATATTTTAAAATTGTTTAAGATCTAAATCATTAGTAGTTAAATGCCTACACCTAAGAATTGCACTGAAATTTATGTCTTTAGGCAACAAAGTACCAAGAGTTACCTGCCCATATGAGCACCCTAGACTGTGCTCGCTCTGCTACAGCTCAGCACCCGCAGGCAGCCCCCAGCTCTGCGTCAGGTCCTGGCAGTAGTGCTGGCTCTCACGGGGGATCCTCCGCTTGGGATCTCACTAATAAGAAGCAGAAGAAGAAACGGGTTTTACCGGCTGGCAGAGCCTTAAAGTAATCGAAGTCCGGCATTTTGGTGAGAATGAAAAGTCAGAAGGAGACGCTGGCTAAAGGGGAAAACGTGTCTCTACAGCACTCCTATCCCTGGCATCTGTATGACCGAGTAAGAGCAGGAAGACATGAGTATAACCCTGTGGTAGAGAGACAGCATCTCCACTAGTCAACATCAACAACTCCTGGTGGGGTGCCTGGGGGAAAGAGCTGGTGAGAAGCAAAAAGAAACATTAAAGGGACAATATGCACTGAACACTCCTGCCAGAGGGTAAGAGAAGTGAGGAAAAGGATTGCTGCCCAAAATACAGTGCACACATATATATATATATGTGCGTGCGTGGAGGGGGAGTTTACATACATCTTGTTTACAAGCTGTAACATAAACTGACATTTCTGTTATTGTGGTTGTGTTTCCCCATTTATGCTCCTTTTTTCTCAGCAGCATTTTCTTTGCTTTATGCACAAACTTAGGCCTTAGCAAAAGAGGAAAGTTTGCTGCCTGAGAGCACCAAGGGGAGCCATTTCACTCACCTGGGGATCTGCGCAAGTATGTGTGTTTGTTAATTTTAGGAGGAACCTCTTGACAACCAAACCCAGCATCCACTGCTGCTGACAGCACCTGGCAGAAGGGCTACATCCTGCGCATCCTTTGGCAGTTTTTCTGTGAAGTGGCTACAACAGAGCTACAGTACAGATGGTCCTTCATTTGGGGATGTTTGGATCCAGACCCTTCATTTGTGTCTGTCTGAGGGGAAACTGCCTTCAAGATATGCAAATATTTTGTTCTTAAAGCTATACGGACATGGCTCAACTAATTTCCCTTCTCTCCTCCAGCGCCAGTTCCACCTGTCATTCCGGTAATGCAAAGGCTTCCCCTACTGTAGCCAAAAAATTCTCTACTTCTTTTGGTTCTACATCACCACCCAAACCCTAACGCTGGGGACACAGCCAAGAGGACAGGCTGTAAGGGCAGGGCACCCCAGCAGCCTCAGGGGGCTGAAGTTCCCTTGGGGACACTGAAATGAAATGCTGCTCTATGCTGCGGCTCAACCAGCCCTGTACTGGTAGATTTGAGGAGGAGCAGAAATGAGGGGCATGATGTGATATTTAAAACATACCCAGTGGGATCTATCCCCTGCAAAGGATTCAGCCACAATAGGTTCATTCAGTCGTCTTAGTCATTAGAGTATTTTCAGCATTATTTTTTAAAGATTTGTTCTACCTCCTGAAGAATTGCTTCTCAATGCAAAAGCAGAATGATGAATACATCTTCCCTTTCCCTGCTGAATCCAACTTTGAAAAACATAATGTTTCTCATCTTATTTCCTCCCCAAGTCAAAATAAGCCAACCAAATCCTGCAGTATACCTATCAATACAAACAAAAGATGCAGAGGTGGTTTTTTTGTAGCAGAAATAAACACAGTTTAAGGAATGATTTTCCTTTCATGACAGCTTAAGGTCCTTCAAACTTGACAGAATTGATTGCTGAATCAAAGCAAAGGAAGGCAGGGAATGGAGCTTTCTTGCATACACCTGTAATGTTACACACTCTGCGTGCTACAGGAAAGGAAGTGAAATGCTTGAGCTATCGGTAAGGAAAAGCCAGAGAGGAAAAAGAAGGGATATCTTGGGATTAGCTTTAGCGTAAGATCCTACAGTATGTTTACTTTTCATCTCCATCTCATATTTCTTCATGGGATCAGTCCCCAGCCCTGCAGACCCTCCCAGGAGTACAATGCCCCTTTCGTGTATTGTACAAGTGGCACTGAGAGTACGGCAGCTTCAAAACATAAAATGAAAAAAAGAGTCTCCCTCAACGCCATCATCATTTTTAAAAAAGGCAATTGATGTCGCCTGAAGCAGCAGCTATGAAGCCCAATTATACCACATTTCATTCAAGTGTCAAAAATTGGAATAATAATAACCAACAACGAGGAGCATATATAGGAAATGATGCTGCCATCTTCTTTTGTTTTGGCCACGCGTTTTCATAAATTCATGCTTCGAGCAGACCCAGTGCCACATTCCTTCAAGGACTTTCTTGTTCGCTATTGTTTTCAGTTCTTAACAATTGGCTTCCCTGACTACTTTCCTCGTGTTGACAGTCGCTCACAGAGCCTCCATATGCTCTCACTACTTGGGTAGTCAATCATTTGTGAATTAGCTACCCAATCAAATATCTACAAGAGGCTGGTAGTGTTTATTCATTGCTGGTGTTTTGAGTGAGTGTATTGCTTGCAAAAGGTGTCAGATTAAACACGCAGAAATGAATTTATTCGCAGAAGACGGATTGCATAGTCGGAAACAGAGAGACGAGCACTGGCCTGAGTTCACACTGGTTTTCTGTTGGGTTTTTTTCCTTTGTTTTGTTGTGGTTTAGACCATGCCTGAGGTAAGATGTTCCTGGACTCAGGAAGACTTCAGCCACCTGCTTACTTAAAATGGGATATTTGGAAAGAGGCTGGAATCTTGGCTGGAAGCAAGAGAGTGGCTCCAGGGGCTGCCTCAGTGTGGAGGACAGAAAGGTTAAAGCAATCAAAGACATCCTGATGGCATGTTTTTCTCATCTTAGATCATGGAGGTGCATACTGCAGCCCTGCGAAACACATTCCTCTCTGCATCAGCAATATTGCTGCATTCCCAGCTGCACGGATGGAGCCTTCATAACCCCTTGACAAAGAACGTAAGAAGCACTTGCATGTGATGCTATGTATGAACTCAGACAAAAGCAGTCCTTCTTTTAAGAGCTGCCTCAAAACACCAACACAATACTTTCCTTAGCTGTCATTTGGGGGGAATTTAAAGGCATTTTAATACTGGCCAACATAGCCTAAAACAAGCAATGCCAACCTGTAGAATAGCCAAGCTTTCATACAGCAGAGTTGTTCCAAATCGGGATTTTCACTTGCCCGTCAGAGACACTGCCTAATTCAGACCTGGACACAAACCTTCACAGGGTTTAAATACACAACTCAGGTGAACTTGCCTCCTTTTGTAAGAAAAGGGCAAAAAAGTTGAGGTAACAAGGCTGTGTTTGGTGATCTTACTTTACAGCCCAGGTTTATGCTAAAAGAGATGACTAACATACATATCCACAGGGGTTCCATATTTGTCACCTTTACCTGACTTTAGAAATTACCAGTAATCTATTTATAAGCAAAAAAATATTTTAACTGCCAGCCCAAAGAAAATGTCACTGGTGATGAGAGAATCGAGCTGATTTCTTTTCTTCTCATGAATCATTGTCACAATAAAGGGTCTGCGTGACAACTCTGCCCTTAGCAATCATTGAAAAAACCCAATTCCTTTGAAATTATGAGTTGGCTGGTCCTTATATTGATAGTACTCAGTGATGATGACAATGATGCACAGGGAGAAATGAAACTTAGCTGCTTGTCATAGGTCTTACTTCAGCTGACTTCCAGCAGCATTTACTATTCTGTATTAATAGAAATTAAAATATTAAACACTTACTCATTAAGGTATGCAGATATGATTCACAGGGAACTAGTAAGAAAATGCTATTTTTAAGTGGAGATATTACAATGAAGAATACTTCAAGTTAGAGCTTCCCAGAAGAAATATAAAGTACTTGTTTATTCAGTGTCAGTTGGAATAACAAAAATTTATTTTATTGGTAATAGTACATCAATACATATTAGGCCAATGGCAATTTTCCTGAAGTTTTCCCTTCTTCAGAATTCATGAAAGAAATTTAAAACACTCAAGGCAAATGTTCAATGCTAGGGACAGTAATGTAAAGAATCAAAGTGGAACTACCTGGATTGTACATTAAATAAAAGGCAGAGAATGAGCACTGAGTGAATTTTTATATGTGCACATTACAACAAACTAGTCAAAGATTCTGACCCCTGGCACAGGAGAAATCTTCCCAGTTTTGATATTTTCAATAAAATAATTCCCAAGAGGGCTGGAAAAAACACTCTCTCTCTCTCTCTCTTTTCTTCTTTCAATAAAATGAGACCCCATCTGTATTATGAAAAAGAATACTAATAATTTGATAGTGCTCTGAAGTAGCTTTTATAAAGCTTTTGCTTGGGATTTAATATTGCCCAGGAAGTCCATCAGATTTTCATGGCTTTGCTGGAGAAAGAAATGTGCAGCATTGAATGTCAGCTCCTAGCTCGTGCAGTCAACAACTCATACAACAGCAAAGATAATGCTGAAGGTGATGTGCTCAAATCTTCTACAGCCAACACAGGCTACAGTGGAAGGAATCTTCAGAGGAGCTAATTACAACAATGTGGTATGGGTGGGTCCCATCTGTACACAAGAAATCGCCTGATAAGTATGAAATGTGTTCCCTAGACTGAAATGACTTCAGAACATCTCTGCTTTTAGGGCCCTGACTGCAGAAAGGCTTCTCAGCTGACTCCCTCTGAGCTGATTGTACACAAATATTTGAGTATAGTGCAAGATTATTACTTGAAGAAAGAAAAAAAAAAGGCAAGAGAGTCAGGCAGCAGTGTGTAATTACGAATAGGTGCATGCAGTCAAAACAATTAACGTCACTTTGCAAGGTCTTTTGGAAATATATCAACAGAGGGAACCCACAGATGGCTCCTTTTCAGTGCATTTTGGAAGGGGGTAGGATGAGCCATGCTACTGTAAATCCCAGGCTGAAAGATAAGAAGGACACAAAAAAAAAAAAAGAGAGAGAGAAACAAAAAGTATATTTTTTTCCTCCTGAATTTGCTCTTCACAAATAAAATAAAACTGGGCATGTACAGCCAGGGCAAAGATTGAATCAGAGGATGGATCGTCTAATGCAACAGATACACCAAGCTGACCCATAATGCCATAATGCTGGGTAGAGGACCAGAATTTTCCAGTGCTCAGCACCAATTAAGGCCAGGTTCGCAGAAAATGTCCTTCCCAGGAGGGCCAGCATAGCAGAAGGCATTTGGCTCCCTCTTGACGTTTGCAGAAATGTTTTCAGAAGGCCTTCTTTTCCTGGCATGCTGCCCTCTTTTTATACCTAGTTATTTAAACAGGACTTCGAAAGTCCGAATTATTATCTCCCTGATTGTCAGTTTCCTATCATTAAAATGGGAATAAAAATAAACTTCTTTCATGGCCGAGGAGCAAGGAGGATAAATGCAGAGGTGCTTAATGCTCAGAAACTTCACTGCTGGGGGTCAGATAAGGATATGATTTGTACACCAACAATTCTTCCTTTGCTCTTGTTGTGGTGTTACCCTTCATTAAGTACTCAAACATTCAGAATAAAATCAGATCCTAAAGCAACAATGCTCTCTGCTCTCAGAAATCCTCCATTTCCAAAATGACTGAGCTGCTTTGCTCGCTGAAATTGTCTCCCCCTTTCAGAGATCAGTCTTGATTCCCTTCCTTCACCTTCAGTTTGCCCAGAGCTTTGTCCTGCTTTTCTCAAGCAGACAGCTGATGAGCTTGGCGCGTACAAGAGCATTACATGTATGTGTTTGTGGGCGTGTATGTATATATTTTCATATATGCATATATAAAATATATATGTGTGTGTACATGTTTAACCAGTGTTATTGCTGGGAAAGGATGGACAAACAGCTTGAACATAAGTCCAGTCATTTTTAAACATCAGGTAGTTGGATGTATAAGGGGGGTAGAGAACAACACTTGCTCAGTGACAGAAAATAGACTGTTTCTAGGGTTATTCTTGCCCTCATTGGCACCCTGTACGTAATGATGATCCAGTGTACTGTAACTCACAGCGACGTTGGCAGACAGCAAACATTGTCAGAAGCCATGCCAAGAGGAGAAAAGATTGTTCTTTTGCTCTTATATTTTCAAGTACAGTCTTGCATTTGCCTTATTTATCGCTAGTCAGTTGAAGGGACAGAAGAGATGAATTTACCAGATACAGCTATCCTGTTAGCTCTCTTGTTGCYTTTTCCTATAAACATTCAAAAACCTTTTTAAAAAAAGTGGCCATTTCCTAGTCACAGAAAGGTCAGGAGCCTGTCAGTGAAGTTCTGCGGTATCTCCCAGCTCTGGCAAGACACCACTTCAGGTCTGAGTAAGCCCCATGCACAAAAGAAGGCCATATTGTACATGATGTGGGCTCACCAGCCAGCCAAAGGGTGGTCGTCCTCAGTGGGCCCAGGGAGGAGAGCAAAGATGACAAGTTTTGTGGAAGATCTGAAGAGCTAATGAGATACCCGTAGGTGTGTCATGTAGGTTTAGGGTTCAATACTGAGAATGCTACACTAGGCAAAAGCTGCTAAGGAAGAGCATAGATAAACAGTATCATTTCCATCTTTTGGGGGCAAGAATAAGTGGAATTATTTCATCATGTAAGTCATAACAAAGAGCCTTCCACCATACTGATTCCCTGTAAAAACATTTGAAGACTTGCGCACATCTGAAGGAAGGACTCAGAATAAAAGAAGGATCCTCCTCTGTATTTTAACAATGACTTCTGAAGAGCACTTACCATGTTTTACTTCAGAAGTACATTTCTGCATGCGTACAGCTGTAAGAAGTTTCATCAAGTTTGGAGAGAAAAGGCAAAAGCTTTTAACATAAGTCAAAGACACAGAGTGGTTAAAGTGATATTTCCTTCCCCCTGTTTTAACCAATTAMGCCTGCACTCCTGTGTATGATTTCAGACTACTCTGTTTCAGGAAAAGCCTGGGAACAGCCCTTTGCTGAGGAGGAAATACACATTTTCAGCATTTGTTAATCTATTTTCTTAATAGCGTGTGCTCCTTATACAGAGCCTGGTAGATAAGGTGCGAAAAAGTTGTTTCTGCTCCTACACTGACAAACAGAGCCTATGTGGTCTGTGGTGCCCGCCTCTGATTCTGTTATGGGTAGCCTTCTCTTCAGAAAGTTTCAYTTTCTTTAGGACACCTCATACAGCATCATCTTGCCAGTGAAAAGTTTCAGCGTTTTCCAATACCTGAGAGTGCTGCTTTAACCTGTGTTTAGAACAAGAAGCCCTGTGGCTTTTGTGGCGTCTATCACAGATGAGCATCACAATCCTCCCCTTCCCTTCTCCTGTCTAATTAAGATGAGGTTTTGGATTAGGTTCTTCTCCCTATTGAGATGATGATATTCCAGCTGAACTATGAGCTCCTTCAGTCACTCCTCTTCCACTTCAGCCCTCTCCATCCATCTTCTACAGTATCCCATATGACCACCTATTACATTTTGCTTCATGCCTCCTCTCTGCTGTGTCTGAGGGGCTGAGACTGGGGAGATGCTAAGGGGTAAGGGCTCCTGCTGCTCACAGAAGGTCAGGCAAAGCTAATGAAGAATCAGACAGTTCCTTGTTCTACAGCTCCACCATCTCCAGGTCTTAACATATGAAACGACACCACGTAGTGCCTTTCACTGAGTGCAGGATATTGAGGGATTGGGTTTTCATGTTGCCGGACATACTGTTCTCCCATAAGCCAACCCACACCTTATCTAGTATTTTACACTGGATGAATAGACTCTGTAGTCTACTCTGTAGCTCTGTAGCCCTYGGGGAGGTTTTCCTCCAGGATGTCAGGGCATACCTGGAAATGGAAATTACTGGCAAGAGAATGTTGCAAGAGGCCTTGGCATAAGTCATGAAGTAGGGTTCCAGCCTTGCTAACCACCAGGACCTTCTCCTAGCTTTCTACCCTGGCAGTTGGGCTCCTGTGGACCTTAACTTCAGTCCTACTGCATCTGTACTCATAATTGAAAATGAGCAAACCTATTCCAGGCACCTCTCAGCCTTGGTTTTATGTCCAAAGCCAGACCAGGGCTATGATCAGTTTTTTGCCAAATCACAGTTCTGAACAAGGACTTGGAACAATTTTGGATTTCCCTTTTAACCCAAATCTTGAAGTGAACTTTGCACAGATTTTCTAGGTTTCTCAAACTCAAAAATAAAAAAGTGATCGTCTCACAATGGACTGACTTTGCAGCAGTTTTCCTTAACTAGTACTAGTTTTATAGTGAACTTAATGAATAGCTAACCTAGATAACAGAATGAGGGCAAGAGGATCATGGGCAAGATAAAAGATGGTCAGAAAACAACAAATAYGGAGTGAAGACAGACACAGAATGAAGGAAAATACTCAGAAGTCTTAAGAGACAGAATGGTGATAGGAATTGCAATCATAGCTAGAAGTGCTCATGTGTTACCTCATTTGGGTCAAGTGGGCCAATATCTCTCTCAACTGTCATATTTTTTCAAGATTAAGGCAAGGAAGGCTTTGTTTTTTCTTTCTTGTTCTGTGGTGCATTTTTTTCTTTTCAGGAAGTTCAGTGGTTTGTTGGGGTTTTGGGGGGGGGGTTTGTTTGTTTGGGTTTGTTTTTTTTTGCTTTTGTTTTTGTTTTTTGGTTTTTTTTTTGTTTTAATTACCTTGATCTTGCTTTCCCCATTCCCCATTTGGTCACTGTTTGAACAGGAATGAATTCCCAGTCTCCAAAGCCCATATGTGATTTCTATGGAGTGATCCCAAATTACCTAATCTCAGCTCATATGCCAGTGCGCGTTCACAGTTTAACATCTTTTTTTCCTTGGAATTGGGCACAGAAACTGCTAGTTGGCTCAGATGTAAAAATAATACTCAAAACACTGAGGCCAAACCCTGCACAGTAAGTCTACATATGTGGTTGGGCACCAACAAGCAAGTAAGAAAATGATCTATTTAAAGACTCACTTCTGATTTAGGCATTGCTTTGAAGCAGTGCGAGTAGCCAGCAGAGTCTGGTCTCCATCACAATTTTTCAAATATAAAAATTAAAAAATGATGATAATTATGCGTTCTGAAAGCTGGATGGGGCCATGCTACACTGAAGCATATTTTCCAATGTAATTAAGGCTTTCAGCTGATTCCTTCCGACTGCAATTGTTATTTCAAATGTGAATTAATAAATCATGTCCATCTAGTTAAGAATTAAAATCAGTCTCAAGTATTCCTGCTTAGACCAGCAAACTTAAAGAGAGGAAGGGATGAATGCTCCCAAGAAATTCTCAGTGGGGAAAAGAAGAAAAGAAAAAATAAGAAAAGAAAAAGACAGGGCCTCATCTTATTTAGGGTTTTCCAGGCATCTAAGAAACACACAGGATGAAGTTACATGACTTACACATATGGAAGCATTTTTCTAGCTTTATACCAAAACAACATGCAAATAGTCTACCCCTACTTTCACTCATGACTGGCTGCAAATACAAAATTCAAGCTGAATAATGTTAACTGCCCACATGCTCTGCTCTAAAGGATCMTCAAGGGCTTCTGGTCTCTTGTGGTATACACAAAGCACTTTAGCTATCACAGTGAATTAGTGTAAGGCCTGGTAATGCACCTTTAAGTATGTGAGCCCTTTTAAGGCACTTAGAGGTCAAGTCTGTGGCTATATAAAGTACAACCTTTCGAACATTTATTTTCACTTGCCCATCTAGAGGCTCGGGTGGCACGCAAAGGCGGTGTTTAATTTCATAAGAGCCCTTCAGATTCCAAATTGTCAGACTCATCAACTGGCTCTGATAGCCAACCAAAGTTTACAGTAATATAATAAAGCAAGGTAAATATTGGCAATCAGGCAGCGACTGCTAAGCATGACTGCTTGTTTCATAAGTAATTGTCATTATGAAAGAAAGTTGTCATTTTGCAAACGGACCTCTAAAGAGCAAGGCACAAGGCAGAGCAAGTCCAGATGGGCCTCTTCCCTCGAACATAAACACAGACACTCTGTTCAGCCCCTTCCACATTTCTCAGCTATCCCAGGCCAAGAACAGTAGCTCCTGATATGTCATCGATCAAAAATTCCCTTTGAGTAAAGGACTTCCAACGCAAACATTAAGTGGTTCTACAGACATTAGGACAAAGAGACGTTCAAGCAGAAGTCATCTAAAATAAAACAAGACCCTAAGAAAGGACTTGTAGATATAAAAGTTAAAGAAATGCTACACTATTTCCTCAGTCACCAAAGCCACGAGGCGGAGCAGCATGTAAAAAAAGCATTATTTTTTCACAAACCCACTTATAAATGAGCATGGTTTTGCCCTGAATATTGAAGTG
Source organism: Phoebastria nigripes (assembly GCA_035582835.1). Lineage (NCBI taxonomy): Eukaryota > Metazoa > Chordata > Aves > Procellariiformes > Diomedeidae > Phoebastria > Phoebastria nigripes. The sequence goes on along the minus strand of JAYKAV010003488.1, from coordinate 716,564 downwards.
CTTTTTTTTCTGAGAGCCAAAATCAAGTGTGAAAGGCACAGGATGTCACTGCTGTGAGATAACGAGAGCTGCCATGTGCATGCCTGGAGACACCTGAGCTTCCGGAGCTGGACAGCTCTGCAGCGCTGCCAGGCCAGCTCTGCTCCTGGCACCGAAACGCTGTCTTTTCCTATTCTGCTGGGAGGTCCCTGGGTCCTTCAGAGAACACACCTGATTTGCTCCAAACAGCACCCCATCCACCCCCTCCTGCAGAGCCTTCCCCTCTAACATTGGTCCCTTGCATTGTTTATTCAGGAAGTGATTTGTTTTTGCCTTCAGTGAGTCCTGGATGCCAACAATTTAAAAAAAAAAAAAAAGAAAAAGAAAAGGAAAAAAGGAGAGAGAGAGTACTTTGTACTTGTGACTTATTGGGATATTAGCAGAAACAGTCAAATAAACAACTGTTTAACAGAGGTCAGTGCACCATGTCAGTTGTTTTGTTACTTCTGTGTGCAGTTGCAATAACGCTAAAGCCAAAGAAACAATTTGCTGGGCAACGTGCGTTTACGGTGCAGGTTTGCATGTATGTGCAATAGCTACAAAAGCAGTATCTGCCTTCCCACGTATTTTTCAGTGCATCTCAGTCTCTTCTCTTTATTTAGTCCACATTATTTAACTCACATTTATATGGAACAGGACTTTATCTATTGGTACTTAAAAGGAAGATGAAGAGTTAGGCATCTGGTCTTATTGATCTGGATTTTCATAATACAAATGAACAAATAATGCAACGAATAACACTCAGAGAGGGTGTTTGTTGGTTAATGTCATGTACACAGTTATTGAGTGGTGATACTAATCAATGTCTTACAGCTTTTGTATAGACTTCTGAGCTTCTTCATCACACAGTAGGTGCCTGGCTAGGAGATCTTGCCATTTTGAAGTTTTGATCATTACTGGATGCTTGTCCTTGCCCTGAAAGCTCCCTGTGTCAGGCAAGATTTCTGGTACTTGCTGATTTTGTAGGATGAGGCTTGCTGTGAAAGCCACAYGCTGTTCTCTCAGCACTTCAGTGCTCCTACTACCAGCTTAAACCAAAGCAGGTAAAAGAGGGAGAAAACTCAAAATAAGTTGCATCATTTAAAATCTCACAGCTGCTCTGGGGAGAAATATGGAGATTTAAGTTAATACACCACTTGCTTGACATCTGGGAATGGGTGGCTACAAGAGATGTTCAGAGAGCCAACTTCCAGCACTGGGCAGGGATCACACTGTGGGACTGATCCAAGAGAGATCATGCTGCTCCACAAGGGTGTCTTATTATTTGATTCTTATTTCAGAGGAAGCAGGTTCCTCTGCGGCTCCTCACAGTATTTTTAGGGTAGGAAAGGCAGCAGTGGGATGCTTGGTGCAATGGAGCTAGAAGAGGCAGCGACGTCCCCTTCCCTCCTCTCCTGCTCCTTGATTCTCTTACGGTTTTTCCCCCTACCCGCAAATAAAACCACTCTCCCAAAGTTACTCGAAAGGCTGATGTGAGGACGCTCAGTACCCTTGCATAGTTAAACAGTTATTCAGTTTGCTGAGTACCACTGCTGTCAAGGACAAGAAATATATTCACAACTCCATTCACTGGCTTTAACAGTATGAGTTTGTTTCATGTCAAGAAGCCCTACAAAAAAATGTAGGGGAGGACAGTGCAAGAAATGCATTTAAATCAAGAGGGGAGAAAAACTGTTGCACCCTCACCCTTCTTGTTCCAGATAATGCCCAGTGAAAATTGGAAAGTGTCACAACACCACATTGAATAACAGCGGTCAAATCAGTCCCTAGTTAGCACAGATTCCAGTAACCACTGAAAGATAGTGCTGCAAATACACAAAAGCTTATACTACTAAACAGAGAGGATGGACTTCCATTTGCAAAAGTCGTGAAGACAAATATCCCATTGGCTCTCGGCGGTGCTTGTCCCTCCCTTGTAGCAGTAAGCCACAATATTCACTTTCTGCCGTGGCTTCCTCTCCCAGGCAGGCGAGAAGCAGCCATGCCAACCCTCGAGCGACAGCGTAATGACATTAATTTTCCAGGCATGCTGATGACAGCTCTGCGAAGGCTGGAATTTGAGTAATGCAGGTCGCACTGCCATTGTCCTGTCTCAGTGCAAAGGGGTCAGCCTGTGAGCAGACTCCAGTAGCTTGCTTTATGTGCAAGGCACGCAGCTTGAACCGAAGCACACCATATCAAAACCCAGCAGAAAAGAAACGATACACTGCAGAAAACAAGGCCGTTTTCTGGAACTGATAAAAGGTGTCATAACTGACTAGTACCAACATGTCTGTAACACAAGAATAGGATAGTCGTCCACACTGCAGCTCACAGTTGATAGTTGTGAGATTGCCTGGCTTATGCAGGAATGAATGTTTCGTTTTAGCCCAGGCATGTTTTGCAGCACAGCTCACTGAGCTGCTGACCTTTCCACGCAACCTCTGTAACAAACTGACCAATAGGTATCTGGCTGACGGACAAAAATAGTCACATATTCTTCCCTATCTCCACTTTTCCCCTTATCCCATTCCAAGCTACATGTAAGATTTCTACCTAATATAGCCTCCTTGTAACTCGCTGTAGTCTGTCATCGCTTACAAAATGCATATGAGACACTTTGTTGATCTTTCCCATTCAGAGTTCGAACCCCACTGCTAACAGCAACACTGTCCAGAGCAATTACTAATCCTCTGAGTTAAACCTGCAACACTCGAGTATGGCCAATTAAGCTGCAGATAACCGCCTGTCCAACAGAAAGGAGAGATTCAGCCCAAAACTCACCAATGATACAGAACTGGTGAGCAACAACAGCTCTAAAAAACAGCGACTTTTTTTCTTTTTTTTGCTTTAAGGCCCCACCACCACACAATATTAGCAATACCTTCAGCTTCCTCCCACAGCTGTATCACCCGGGTTAAACCACTGGCAGAAGGCCGTGGGGGCAAACAGCAGCTCCCCTCAGCCCGAGCTGAGAGCTCAGAGGTGCCCACAGCAATACTTGAGCAGCGCAGGTTCAGCTGGTGGAGCAGAGCGTGGGCTCCCTCAGCTCGGGACTGCCTGGGGTAACTTCTGTACCCCTGCAGAAGGGGAAATCAGGATTGCAGCAGGACAGTGATGCATCGGCGACAGCAACATGGAACTTGAAGCAGACCTGTCCTCGGCAGGCGTCTGTTGAGGCAGAGCACTTTATTTGTCCTCCTCCCTTGTTTAATTTCCAGCTTTCCTCACACCCAAGGTGTAACTTGCCAGCTTCCCCCAGCCTGCCCCAGCTCACTGACACGTAAGTCTCACTGTTAGGTGTGTCATCCATGTGCTTGGTCATTACAGCTACTATTGATTCTGGCARCAGATAGCTACAGCACAGAAGAGAGATATGTGCAAGGGTTAGCTGATTGCCATCTTCTAGAAAGGGATACTTTAGCCCCTGAAGACACTACACTCAAGACTGCTCAGCTACTGCTTCAAATCCTGAGCAGATGCTCTACGAAAGGGAAAAAGTCTCCAATTTTTAGAGAAATATGCCTGCCTCTCTCTGAAAACATAGCCCATGGTAGTTAATGACAACATAGGACTGCATGGGATTTGAAGGTTTGAAGTTTAGCCAAATAAAGACATTCTTGGCTTTATCATAACCATTTAAGAGCTACCAGGTTTATCTTCCCGTGCAAGGTAAAGAGTGATTTCAGGAGCTATATATAAAGTAGGCCAAAATAAGCGTTACAGCTAGGATTTTCGCAGTTCTCAATATACATTACAAATCAACATGAATTGCTGGTAGCTGATGTTTATTATATTTAATTATTCAGTTGGTTCTTCCTTGACGGACAATTCCTGTATAAGGCCTGTATAAGCCATTCCAATAAGCTCCCCGTTCTGCCATCAGAAGGTGAGACATGTCCCAGTGTCCCTTTCAAAGTGATGATTAGCTGCAATTAACATAAATGCTACAAAACAGAAGCTTCAAGAGAAGCAATACACCAGTTGTCCTCCCAGTTCTTCTACAGGGATCAGAGAATAAGAGACTTAACAGTTTCTCTAGTGATGTTTTAAGGAGGTGAGAACAGAATATGTGACCTAAGATCCAGCCAGGAAACAGCTGTGGAAGAGAAGCAATGCTAGCGCTGGAGAAGAACAAGTAAATCATTACCTGGAGACCGTCTTTTTTAAAAGGAAATATAACTCGTGAAACTCAGCATTTGTTAGCACAACCAGTGAAGCCAAAAGTGTTGGCTCCTTTCTATGCACCTATTCACCACGAAACCCTAAGATCTTCCTGCCTTATCTAGGGAAGGTTAGCTCAGGGAAAATGCAAGCGAGGAAGTACAGATGGAGCTCCTATCCCCACATCACACAAAATCCTTCAAACAAATCTACGAGGTTTGGTTTGTTTCCAATCCCTGTAAATCAAGCAACACAGATTAGTTTGCAAACCTCACCATGAATGGAACCCTACAGGGCTCACACAGCTCTAATTTTAACCTGCGCCCCCATACTCTGCACAACACATACATCCATGAAACAGAATARCATCCATGTCCAAGACTGCCTATTTGTTCATTGCCAAGAAGTAGATTAGAGTTCAATTCATTCTGATTAAAGGATTGGACTGATGTGTGAGCCAATCCTGATTTTTGCCCAACACCACTCAATCACTGTTCACACACTGGCCCAAGCTGATCCTGGCTTTTGCGTAGGCATAAAAATGGTCTCCTCCTGTTTTCAGTGCATACTCAAATGGGAGCGACCACAGCACTCAGCCGTCAGGCATGGATGGATCTGGTATGTATCCATAGCAAAAATGGTCTGTCCAAAGGGGACCGTGGCCGCAGCAAACACACTTAGTGTCTGGGGGAAAATGAACCCGCTGTGTGAAGCACTCCCTGCACCTTCTGCATGGGTAGCACACCCACTACCCACCCCCAGCAATCCCCACAGCTGAACCTGCTGGAGCAAAAGGCTCTTTCCACCCTGCCTGCCTCCACATGGGCCCCAGCCGCTCACAACGCCCAAGGGGAACTCACAGAAAACAAAGAACAAAGCTGTCATCCATACCCTTGTGTGCCTCCACACCAAAATAAGAGAGTCCTCTTCTGCCATCCATATTAGAAGAAAGGATGTGAACCTGTGAGCTACTTTCACTAGCAGTGCCAACCAAAATACTCCAGAGGTAATTTAAAAATATCTTCTCAATATACCTAACAGGAGTAGGCTGTGTCTGAGCTGCTGTATTTCTCTCCTCTCTTCAATGGCCACCTGGGATACAAACCAGCATGCACTTCCTAAGCTCCAGGGATGGCACTTGCAGCCTGCCACAAAGGTGCCCGGGACATCTCACATCTGATGCAGCTCCCTCCTGTGCCTTGTTCAATGGGCCAGGCAGGACACATCCCCATCCCCATCCCCATCCCCCTCCCCCTCCTGTGTGCAGGCACACTGCATGGGCAGGTAGTGTAGGTGAAACAAATTCAACAGGATTGGAGAAAATAGCAAYGCAGAATTGAAAGAAGGGCTATTGCTTGAAGCTGTGTGAACTCCCCAGCCCCTGAGGAGAGTGGAAAATGAGAAACACAGGCTCAGTTTCCAGAAATTCATATCCACAAAAATAAAACACAAAGTGACTCAGAAGAGCGTGTTTTCATACACATGCATACTGTGTATTACCCTTCTGCCAATAATGGGAGTGAACAAAAAGGCACAAATACCAGGTTCATATTCCGCGCACAGAGAGCAGCAATCCTCCCCGGCACAGCCCTTGCCATCAGCAGCCACGTGTCAATCCTGTCATTGAAGGAGCAGGTGTCCCCTTGAAGCTGCATTAGTTTGATCTCCGTGTTTTATGTCAGCAATCATCTTTTTTTCATACTCTCTTATTGCTATTTTACTTACTTGTTCTCTTGTCTTTGTTCACATAATTATATTTTGCTTTTCTTTTTCCCCACTAACTCTTAACCCCCTTACATGTCCCCCAAGTAACTAGGTGTTTACATGATGTGGCCAAGCATGGTCTTAATTAGAAAAAATGTGGGTGATGTGGAGAGCAGCAAGGTTTCAAAGGGGTGCTATATCTCCCTCTTTCTATAGACCCAGAAGTCAACTGAAAAGAACACAGCCTTTCTTTGAACAGACCCACTGATACTTTTTGTCATGTATATGAAATCACTCAATGTGGCACAGATCTCTAAGTTCAGAGATGCTATAAGCATGTACACCTGTGTATGGGCCACATATAAAAGACTGTAAAAAAAAAAAAAAAAAGTTCTATTTATCATGATAATCACGGCAAGCACTGCATCGCATGGCCTTTATGGCAGCTTTATAAAGACAAATCCTTCCTCAATGAATGTTTTTTCTAAGTCCAAGAAGCAGGAAGCAGGAAATAGCTGGTGAAGTTTGCCACAGGTCCGTAACATTTATGTGTACTGTTGTTTTTTTCCCAGCCTTTCTTGCTAGTTTTGGAGAGCAGAAATTGTGGGCTGTTTTCTGGCTGAATCTGTTTAGGATTCCTTGTTGGACAGTATTAGCACAAACAGAGTTTCTGGGAACAATGGCAGAAGAAGGRAAGTTTCATCAGGGTGGGTAAAGCAATTAGCCTAAAACAGTGCTACCCTCAAGCCTTGTCAACAATGTACTCGAAGGTCTGAAAAGAAATGGATGTTTCGAGAAGCCTGTAATTTTGGCTTTTGTTCTTTTTTCCTGACCCAGTGAATCATCTGTAATACCTATTCTCATATAGCCATGTCCAGTGACTACATCTGTTACGTTAGCACATCTTCTTTCTCAGTAAGGAGGATAGAGAGGGTAGAGATGAAAAGGCTGTTTTGGACCCATTCGTTACAACTGTGTTTTCTAAGGCAGTACATGAAACCTGTCACTGTCTCTCCTGTAATTTCCCTCCCCCTTTGCTGTTTTTTTTGGTTGCATATCATGACCAAGAGGCTGGATCATCATGCGCTAAGGAAATATTAATTCCTTTGCTGTTGCATCTAAAAGCTAAGATGACGAATTTCTGTGCCATGCTACATTATACGGGGATAAAGGAACAAAAGGGTGAAGGACAGTGGCTGCATGGTGTCTTAATCAGATGCAGATCAGCCTAAGAGCATCAGACCATCAAATCCCTGCTCTGCAGCAATCGTGCACCTTTAGTCAGGCTCTGAATGGGCTGAGATAGATTCGGGGCTTTATTGAAAGATCATACAGGATGACTGCAAAATCCCATTACTTGTTGATTAAGTATTGATTGCCTCAGTATTAACAAGCCAGCTAATATGAAGTGACCTCTGAGGCCACTGGTTGGAGGAAAAAAAAAGACAATTTACTAAAACAGGCAGGCAGATGAATAAGAGGGCTAGATCTGCTCTTGGCTTTTAGCTTCGGTTAAAATGTCACACTCGATAGTGCAGATCAATGCCCACTTTATTTCCTTGCAGCCGTCTTATTACCATCATGAGGCTGCCTCCTTTGATGCTTTTTAATGACCCTCTGAACCGCGTGCTCTGCTTACCCACTGCCTTTGACTAAAAGGAAAGGAAAAGCTTTTTTTTTCCCCTTGCTGGTGATGGAGTGGCTGAGAACGTGACATTGTGCCAGTATAAGTGGAGCAATGAGGTTTCTCGGGTCACCGGTGCTGCGACTCTGCTCTTTCACTTGGTTTCTAGCTTTTCTTTCTTTCTTTTCTAGATTTCAAAAAGTCTTGCTCCTTTTCATAACTTCAAAACTGGTGAGATATTAAGAGACCACCTACTGACAACTTCTGTCCAACACTCTTATTTGTGTTTTTAAGTGCAGTAAGTTTAGCAGCTCTTGTTACATTAATTCTCCTGAAAAGCACCTCACCCAATTATTTTGAATCTAACTTTTTCTTGTTGCCACTTGCAAATATAAGAATTACTTCTGATGGTGAATAAAGAGCACTGGGGGATACAGTTTGAATCTCTTGAAGCAAAACTGGACCATATTAAGAACCCTGAAAGCTCCGAGGCCTTCCTCTTCAACACATACACAGTCTTTTAATCTAAGCCTATGTATTGAGTCAAACATAAACAACACATTAAAGAGAAGACAACAATTCTTATATTCAAAATGCTGCAATTCTGTAAAGCATTTACATAAGCATATTTAGTTCCCGTTTTATAGATTAGCCTGCCAGTAATTCGATGTTTTGAAGTAGACAAATGCTATACAGAATAGAGATGATTCCATACCTATCAGGAAAAGACATAAAGGGTATTTGAAACTCCTGGAGAAATTAAGGACATAGGGAAGAGAAGGTGAGTTAGGTAAACAGCTATTCCGACAGCAAAGATTTTCTTCTGCTTGTGAAAGCCTGAAAAGCTTGTGAGCCAAAGCTGAATGGATGTTAATGTAGAAATCTTGTGCACACATTTGTAGGCTGGAGACTTGGGGTGGGGGGCAGAAAAATGAAGTGGAAGGCAGAAAAAGGATGACTGAAAATACCACATCTCTAGGATGGGCCTTAGTTTTAAACAAATAGCAACAGCAGTGGCAACTTCTGCCTTGGAAGTAACCAGTGGGAAGTGTTATGGTAGTAGTATTGTCTGATGACTTAACAACTGCTGGCCTGATTCAAAATCACTGAAAAGCTTCCCACCGATTTCAGCAGACTGTGGTACTTAGAATGTAAATATTAAAATCTCTTATTTGTTCAGCAGTAACAAAATGACATAATTCACGTGCCTCATCTCTTTAATTTCTCTCTCTCCTCCCTTGCACTCCCTACCACTCTGCCTTTTCTGTGGTTTTGTGGTAGAATCATATACAAGAAAAATAATAAGCAACATCAGGAGACTTTTGGGAGCATGCAGAAGTTTTGGTAGTATACAAAGCCACGCTCACCTTCAACTGCTGAATCAGCCATAAATGCAGAATCTGGCTTCTTATTTCCGCCTTTCCCTCCTCTCCTTTTCAGTGTGACGCTCTTAAAAACCAGAATCATGGGGGTAATCTTTGGAGTGTGAGACCTTGACGGAATGACTTAGATTATTGCTGTATTACTATTATTTATATAGTACCATAAATGTGCATGATGCTTAGCAGAATAAAAGACACCACCTCCTGCACCAAACTGTGCAGAACCCTGGTTAATACAGATGGATCATTTCAAACACACGCGCACACACACACGGGCATGAACACCCTTCTCCTAGCTCATTTGCACAGGGGTCCAGAGCTTAGGGAGCTTGCTACTTTTTTTCAAATTAGTCAAGAAAAGTTCCTCCTTAAACTATAAGCCCAGCTTGAAGGCTGTTGGCCAAATGGAGGCGTGTAGGGGCTCAGATCTGGAGCGAAGCCTAACAGGCTTGTCCATGAACGTATGCCTCTCCAGCATACTGCTTGCTGCAGCTCTAATTATAAATTACCCCTGTAGATACACAGGGGTTCTAGTGAATTAAGCAAAAAATTTAGACTGGCTGATAGGAAAACATGTTTTTGCACAGCATTCCCAATAAGAAATTATACACTTGTTATGCATTACAGTCTGTGCTCAAAATGCTATTTCAGCATTCTGGGTATTAAAAAAGGAATCTTATGTGGTCTTGTGGTGAAAGACGGTGAAGGATTATTTAAAGTAAACTGTAGGGAAATATAAAACAAACCCAGTTAATTTATCACAACAGTGAAGATGCATAAATAGGATGTTTATGAAGAACAAGGACAGTTTACCTATTATTCCAAAGAATTCACGTTTTCAGGAGCAAAATATTTTGTTTAAAGAAAAATGATATCAGTTTTGCTCAGCTCAACAATCTAAAAGTTTGTATGGGAAGCCGCCCAAAAATCTTAGTTCAATGTACTTTTCAATATTTCTAATTATAATCAAGATCTCTTAAGTCTAGTGACAGCAGTGTGCATCTTTTGAAAATATCTGCATTAGATCAAAGAAAGAAACTGGTGCCCAGCTAGCTTTGAGAAGGTGCAGCCCATGAAAGGAAACATATTAGGACAAGAACCTCAGCAACAAGAATCAGCCAACATTCATTGTCTTTAATGGTGTTAGTGCAACTCAGCACAGATGAAGTACTAGCCAATTACACATAATTTGTATAGATCTTTAAAACACTATTGAACAAGTGATGAACTCATATAGCCTGTCTTCTACACTGAGCTTCCTCAATGCCAGTATTGCAAATGATGTCAAACCCAACAATCAGTGCCTCAATACCAGCTTGATAATACATCACTTTGCTTTTCATGATTCAGCCAATTTCTAAAAGCGGAAATCCTAAAAGCACTTAAAGAAGTTTGAACCAATACACGACTGTGGACACCAGCCTTCATTTTTATGAGCACACTTTATAGCAGAACTGCCCAAAGCCCACCTCTGGCTTATCTGGATTTATGTCAAGGTGGTGCTGTTCTTGGGTTTCCAAATGGTATCCGCAGCCTGATATTCTTTCTTCCACATCAGCTGTCCAAGAGGTCACACCTCTTTCCAGCAGGTATGGCCCTAGTCATGGTGAGCTATGCACTTGCCCCCTTTTAGCAATTTGCTGAACCCAGGACTAAAGATGAACTACAATAAACTCCAGAGGGTCAAGGCGCAGCATTCTGGTCTCCTACACTACAAACGGCATGAACAGCCCATCAAAGCTAGGCAACTCCTGTAGCACAGTGTTATTTTACCTGCTTGTCATTCATTTCACTGCCTTTAAAACAATGAGCTTTTCCAATCATTGCTCATTTAATAACACATGCTGTACTCTTTCCTTATGAACTTGTTCTCTGACTTGTTCACTTAGACTGTGAGTTCTGCATGGAAGAGTTAGGCTTTTATTTTGCATTTGTGATATTTAACAGCACGCCACCCTAATTTGTTTAGAGTCCATACGTACTACAACACAAGTGAAAAAAGTAGGAGATGGGAAGCAAAAAGTTTGTCTTCAAAACTTTATGGCCAGCAGGATTTCTCCAAGTTAGCAGGCCATCGAGATGAAGTGGGGTACCCGACTGCTCACAAGGTTGCTGTTTCAGGCCACAGTCATACTCAAATATCATTGTGTTGGTTTATGATTTCTTTCCAACTGAAAACCTGCTTTCTTAACCACACAGGCTAGGGAATTACTAGATTTGAACCAAAGGGGGCATTCAGAAACAGGAAAGCACGGTCATGAAAAAAGCCCCAGCATACCAAACTGCTCATGAGACAGTCCAAATCCACCCTGTAACAGCTCAGTTTCTTCCGAAAGAGAGGAAGCGCATGTTTTCATCCGCATCCTGTGCTGCCCTCCATGAAGGGAGAACATAATCTTTGGACGATTATATGTTTTTATAATTCAGGTGGCACTTCCGCACTAGGGTGTGTGATAGACTTCCTCAAACACACCAGCTGGACAGCCAGATAGATGGACAGAATAGATAGATCATATTTCAGTAAAATGGCCGCCTCCTCAGGAATGCCAATTGTAATTTAAAAAATGGTGACAAGTGCTTCTTAGCCTGTGAACTTTCATATTGCTGGGCTGAGCGAAATGGGTGCAGTTTTCCTTTAAATTTTGCTAGTAATGATATGGTATACAAAGTGACAGACTACAGGGTTTGGGTTGAATGCTAACATTGTTCTTTTTCCCTTTTAAAGGTCATGTGCAAGAAAACCTCTCTAGTTAAATCTATCCATTTAAAATCACCATTAGGTCACAAAAAGCAGCCTGAACATGCTAAGAGGCTTCATTTGAAAATACATGCCAGGGTCTAGCTTCTATAGATCTGCTTTATGAAGTGATACTTTGGAAGGTATGCTCCAGTGCTCTGTTACAAAATCTTTGATTTGCTTTTGATACCTATTTTCACCCTTTCAGATGCGACCAGATTTCCATGCATATCACATTTTTAATAAGAAAGGAAACAAGCAGGTGTTGATGTGTGGCATATAACTGCAACTATTCCAACTACATTTGTCTAATGGGGATGAATAACACTTTTCAGCAAGGTATGCACTGAGGTATAATGAAAATAGGACTGAAACCCCCTCCTGAACTGGGATCCTATCAAGTATAAATTTAAGTTTCACTTTAATTTGTTACAGGACACTGTTGAAAAGTAACAGCATTTAGAGATTACTGAGCAGACGCTAATGTGGTTCAAACAGACAATATTAATAATCTTGATATTACTTAATAACACATGTTTTCCCTTCAAAGACTTTTACTGCAGAGCAAAAAGCACACAAATACTGATACGGATTTCACTTGCAATGCAGATAGCACATTCACCCAAAGCGCCCCGGGGGAGAGAGAGCTCTGGCGCAATAGTCAACTGCATGAGCTACACAGCACTGGATACATGGCTATCTCATGTCTGAGTGAAACCTAAAGCATTGACATTGTTGCTAATTAAGAAATAAATTGTTTTTTACTTCCCACCATTCTTTCATGCAAAATATTTTAACAACAGTAGCAATTTCACAGAAGAAATGTATGAAAAACCCCACCATTTCTTCCAAGGAAGTTACAAGTGTTCTGTCACCAGTGGAAAATATATCACATTTGATAAATCACTGTGTTCTCAGTCTTCAACACTTATTTCAACCTAAATGCAATATGTAAGAGCTCAGGAAAGAAGAGCTAGATGGACAGCAGATCCTCTAAGGAGTTAAAACAAACAAACAAACAAACAAACAAACAAACAAAAAAACCCAAACCAAAACCCAAAACATTCATTGGGTCCTTGGGAACAGAAATTCCATGTTGAGACAACTGCTTTGCATTTCCAAATGAAATAATATTAAATACTTTGGCGTAGTATTGCTGGGTTGGCTGGTGCTAATTTTACTTACGCTAAGCAGTGATTTACCTTGGAAGTAGTAAAATTTTTTCAGAGAGGTCTGCTGATGTGTGGATGTCACATGCTGTCCCATAATAAAAAGTACATTTTTTGCAATTTTGTAAGCATCAAAATTCATAAGACTTTATATTCAAAAGGTTTTTAATTAAGTGCCACATTATTGCTACTTGCATTGCTTTCTCATTATGGACCAAACTTTCAAATGAGCTCACAGACACATTTTCAAGTGCTCAGTATTCTCTAATTTTAAAAAGAGCTCAGCTCCTATTTTAGCACCTAAAAAAAGAGCTAGTGTTTCAGCAGTGCTCAGAGATGATCTCCGTTAATAAACCTGTCCTACACATCTGAAATAACAGCAAGCATACACATCACTCTATATATTCTAAACACCTTCTTTTAACACAGCCTCCTGAAAAGTAGTATACTGGGGATGACCATGCCTTTCACCGTTAAAATATTTGAAAAGCTCAGCTATTTCATTGGACTTTTAGGCTTGCAAAAACAATCCTATGAAAAAAGCTCTTCATCCTCAATTGGTGATTATTAAAACTTTAAAAGAAACACATCCTACAGAAAACAATTAACAGCATCTGAAGATTCCTCTGCCTGCCTAGATGCCTTAATCCGGATGGTTAATTATAAATTAAATTTATCACATACATGCAAAAAATATACATATAGTCGCCCAACAATCTGAGATAATGCAAACATGAAGGGAAAGACTTCTGTAAAGACGACTGTGTGAAAAGTAAAAGGATTAGCTTCAAATGATTATCCCTGGAATCTAACAAACCATACACACACCTTACTTTAGCTCAAATTTGCCTTGCCAATCAGGCTGTTAAATTACATAACAATTTGATGCTTCTTAACAAAAGATAGCATCCCGGGTGTTAGCTTCTATTGTGGTAGTCAGAGAAATTGATGTCTATTTCCTGCCTACAATCTTTTTTTATTTTTTCCTCTAATTTTACATTTTTACTGGGAGATATATTACTTTTCTTTTTTCTCTTTTTTTTTTGTTTGTGAGACACTCAGTATTCCCTATGCGTTGTTAGCCATTTTGTTGTGACCACGTACACATAGAAAAAGAAATAAATAATTCTTTTCAATTCTTTCAGGGATACAGATGAACGTAATCTGTGTTGTGTTCACTTTGTTATTACTTCATGTAAGAGGTGACACAAAACCAGCAAAGCCAAAGCAGAATCAAGAAATACATATGCTTTCTTTCTGCCTTACGCACACTCACAAATACATGACACTTGTTAAGTGGCAGTGATGTACCATGAGCATCTCATACGTTTTATCTTCATACGTTTATGCTGATTATTAAATACGAGAGGTTAAAGAGTTTTCTGAGAAAGGCAGAGGAAAATGGCTTTACTTTGATTTGCGTGTTGAAAACACAAATGAGCCAACGCTATATGAAGAGCAGTATTATCATGACAGCAACAAAGGGAACTGCCAAGCTGGAAAGATGGACAGCAGCACGCTATTCTCCTGCCTGCCAGGTCCCTTTGGGGGCAAAGCACAGGCCCTACTGCACAAACTAGTCTATATCACTGCCTTGTTTTCCTTCCTTGCATCACAGAAGCAAGTATTATATCACTCTGAAAGACCACAATAATTTGGGGGTTTGTGGTGGCTATCAGTTTATATGTTAAAAATAATTGAAGTCCATGCTTCAACTCTRTCAGTAACGTATGCAAATTTTGCTTGATGGCTTTTAGCAATTATGAATATTTCTACTTTTTTCTACGCCTGTTACATTGTGAATATTCTGCATACCACGTAGAGATAGAGAAATCTCAATGCAGCATACATTGAGGCTGCTAATAATTGATTTGACTGACCACATGTGAAGGGCAGGGTAAGCCTGAACACTAGACATGCTGTTCATTTACAGGAAGATAGTGCCTTCACAGGCAGGGAATTTGGTTACTTGCACAGATGAGTATGTCAGAACGCCTTCACGGCAGGCTACTTACGGTGAAAACATTTCTTATTGGGTTCTGCTTCTGTGTTTGACTCACCTTCGGTTACCAGTACCATTAAATATGTTAGAGAGTGGAAAAAGGCATTCTAGTCTATGGATGCCAGCCTCACATGGTGAGATCAGATCCACCCTAATTTCCACCACACTATCTATGCACCTTGGTTTTCACTTGCCTAGACTATTCTTTTTTTGTGGCCCTGATTCGCCTTCTTCCTTTCTTCATGTTAAGCAACTTCTATTGAGAAACTAATCTTCCACTTTGACCTCTGATAGTTTCCCCTTCACAAACGTGCTGCCTGTCAAAGAATAGTCCCCAAATGGCACATTTGTGTAGTGAATGGCTGCCCCCTTGAGTATGTTCTCCAGTGCACCCAGTCCAACACCAGAGCAAACCCGGAGGGTCTGCAGAAACCTGGGAAGAAGAAAACAACATCAAAACCAGAGATTCCCTCTCTCTGATCTCCAGCAGTAAGAGTCGGATTTAGTTATCTCGTCAAACACCTGTAGCTGCAGTATCACCAGGAGTACAGGGAGTATGCTGCACTGGTCAGTCCCCAGCATTTGAGGACAAGTGGCACATACTGTCATTTGAGATGTTGCTGGTTTTCCCTTATATTAAGAATAGGAAATAACAGTAGTGTTGACTTTTTACAGATCCTTCTTCTGCACCGATCTTGTCTCTGATTCTAAGGCCATATCTCTCAAGGCTGGTTTGAATACTTGGTTGCCAAAAGCCTCAGGAATGAAGCCATTTAATTAAAGTGTATATTGCTGCGCAGCGACCTAAGAGGAACACACCTAAACGAAATTCACTTCACATACAGTCTTCAAAGTAAAGTGTATGCTGGGAAAAATATTCTCACCGTAAGGGACATTACATGAGTGAGACAGCAAGGCCCATACTATTCAACCTAACTTTACTCCATAATTGTGCAGAAAACCACAGAAAAATCTTGTCATGTTATCCTTGAAGCTGGTAGCTTCAGGAGCTGGACACAATTCCTTCTGAAGGACACCTGGTAGGCATTGCACAGCAGGAGCCTTAGAGGACTGGGTGGGAGGTTTTGCCACTAGCAAAATCGTTCTTCTCCTACAATAGCAGGCGATGGGATCCTCACCATTTTTGATCAATCCAAACAATGCATTAAGACCAAGCCAAGCCACCAAATCCTAACTATCAGTGCTGCCTTCCACATAATTGGAGACTGTAATGCCCAGAAGAATGATCTTGAAGGGGAAAATGTTAAAGTGACCCATCTTCAGGCATTGTAGGCTTTGAGAGAGAGGTTCAGATTTATAAGGAGAAAGGGAGTTTTATGTATGGATGACTCTTCAGTTTTTGCTATTTTACAATAAGCAGGCCTATCTCCTTAGATGCTTTTTAGTTTAGTCATCAATCTAAATGCGTAATCTCAGGGAAATGAAGAATCTCATCTTTTGCCTGTTTGAGCTATTTCTTCCAGAGCTAGATTCAGCTGGATTCAACTCTGTCAGTCAGTGAGCAACCTGGTTACTGTTAGGCAGTTCAAGTCCTCAACTTTCCTCTAGGTCCCCCTTCCATTTCTCTTTACTTGTCCGAATTCACATTGGTGGAAGACAGCAAGGGTTAGAGGACACTGTTTCAGAGAGGAAAAGATAAATAGCCTAAAAAGAAGATGAGATTTTCCATTTGCCCTGAGGTGGAAGGAGGGCAGGGGAGGGGTGAAATAAGAGGAAAAAGACAGGTAGAGCTGGAGGAGAAAAATGAGATTCTGCCTGGTGTTTCATTAAACAAAACAAAAAATGCAATTGGTTCAGAAAAAAAGAACAATTTAATTTTGTAGGCAAAAGGCTCCTGGCTTCACTTCCTAGTGGAACAATTTGGTTTTACGAGAGGAGACTTTCCAAGCCAACCGTGACTGTACATATGGCACAGCTTGATACCTGCTCTCTGTATCCTGATGGCTCAGCTACTGAATTTGTCACATTCTTTTGCTACTCTGAGTTTTTCAAGAAATGCTGTAGTGCTTCCTGCTCTTAGGAGTTATTTACAGCAAGTTTATGAGTCTGCAGAACTATCTGCCAAAAAGTAAAGGATAAAAAAAAAAAAAAAAAAAAAAAAAAATCAAGTTATTAACTGCAAATAATTTGTCAAGCTCCTGCTGCCAACTTTTCCAGACACAGACCAACATTTTACCACACTAAAATGTCCAACATACTGTCCACGAGCTCCCTTTCAAATGCCTCTGAATGAAAGCGCTGCAAAGACTGCAAGATCAACCATAGCTGCAGAAGCATGGAAAAAGACCACGGTAAAATGGTACAGCAGTGGCTGTACCCAGGACCAAGATTCACCATTAACATCCCAGCTAAACAACCTACTCGACACCTCCTGCTCCCACCAAATTCCTGTTGTAATGTCCGTGCTTTATAGCTAGAAAAAAACCCCAAAGTTAAGGGTACCTCCCAGATGTCCTCACAGCACTCGTTTCATCCCACCACGTGCCTTTCCATAGGGCCCCGTCCCTGCAGTTGACTTCGCAGGCTCCAACTCAAAATGGTTCTAACCATGGTCAACATTAATGAGCCTTCTGATGCCATTCAAGCGTACATAGGTTTCTAAGCAGTGAGCTGAATCCGAGCCTCTATGCTTTGCTCTGCTGCACTGCAATTCACAATACGAAAATAAGGAGAACTTAGCTACAGACTTCTTCAACTGCTGCTTTGATTAGGTTCAGCAAATAACTCAGCTGAGTTCAGGTCTGCCTTCTATTTTCATCTTGGTGAAATCATCAACAGCTTGGTCCTATACTTTGTGGCACACGGAGTCATGTTTATCTGTAGTACTTTAATACTCTACATATCTATTAGCTCACATTAACAAAAGCCATTAGTAGACCTATGGGTGTGCATTCTTCTGGCCAGGGGCTCACAGGGTATTTGACGAACTGGTCTGATAGTACTGCAGTAATATGTAGATTGCATATTTGTGCACTTACCATATAAAAACACTATGGACAATATATTTTGCTTGCCTTGCTGCATGATGAACAGCCAAACCAGAAAGGACTTCTGCTGCGATGAGCCAATGAAATCCTTTTTTTTTATTATTTTATGTTTCCTGTGTCCATGCGATTGGAATAAACTGTAAATTAGGTGTTATAGCACTGTAGTTTGGGTAGATGTGATGTTTTAGAAATGTAGCTTTAGTTTGTTATAACATAATAGCAGCTTTGCTTTGTTGTGACAGTGGCAATAAAATAAAGTTACTACAATGTATAATGCTGTAACCAACCAAAACTAGTCTAACAAACAACAAATCAAGGGGAGCAATACCCACCCAGCACTTTATGTACGGAAATATTGATGATCTGTGCTTAAACTTCCCAGGTTAGAAAGTTTCCATTTTTCAAGAGATCAAATGATGGTGATCTGCTCCCTCTGCTCTCCGAGGTGAATGCCAAAACAGGGTTCTTACCATTTTCATGCACTGCTAATAACTGCAAACTATAGAGGAGATTTTTTTTTTTTTTAATTTTTTTTTTTTTTCCTAAGTAAGTAAAGATTTCTGGCAGTTCCAACAGCCTTGTTACTATTACACGTTAGTCACAGTTTATTCACATCAGAAGACCAGTGGAAGGTTGAGACAGGCAGGGGACTAAAGATGGATCTCTTACATAGTTATAAAAGGATTTCCATTTGTTAACAGCTCTGCCTATGAAGTATGCAATGACATTTTCCTACTGTGCTATTTTCATGCCTCCTGAGATGCCAGGTTATAATGCAAAACATCTGAATCATTAAATTTATACAGTTATTTAATAACCCATGTAAAATACATGGCAATGTTGCTTCTTTTAAAACATATGCACCTCATATGAAAACAATTTCCTGCACTATGTGGCATAGTCAGATTTCAGTAGTTTCTGTTGGGCAGAAAGGGTTCAAACTTCCATCTTCTGTGCATCCAGGAGCCATGATACCAAACACCACCAAGCTACTGCAGACAGACTCTTTGGAGAAAATCAGCTCCCCTTTAGAGATATTAGCTCTAAATAGCTATATATAAATACATAGCTATATATAAATATATAGAGTATAGATATAAATATATACCCAAAATAATAATAACTAGCAGCTAGCAATAGCGCAAAGGTGAAACGTAAGCCTCGTCTAGCAAAACATTAAACATATTCTTCACCTTAACTGTGTGTGTTTTTTCATTAGCCTTCGCAGCACAAGACATGTTGTCATGAACCTCCTAAGACTCGCTCTGGGTCTAAAACAGAATTTCATTTTCTGGGAATTGGCTAAAGTTCTTACTCTTTTCAAGAGGTCCTTTCTAGCTCCCGTACTTGGAGACAAATTCTCTCAGTTGCAGAATAGATGTTTCTTTAATAGAGTTTTTACAAGACCCCATGACAGACAATTGCTAATATCGAACATGATGAGAGAAAAATATTGCTGGCACAAGCAGGATTCAGCAGAGAGAGGGTCAATTCTGTTTATAGACTGGCTGAAGTTTTTTGGTTGGTTAAAAAGCTGACAGACTGCATTACAGCTAACATTCCCGTATTGATTATACCATTTCTAAGCCTGCCCTCACTGTGACAGGAGCGGCATAATTAGTTTTTTCCTTGTTAAATATTTGTAAATCATTCGTACTTTTATGGGTTACATAACCTGGCTGTTACCTTCAAATAATCTTCTTGTAACTTGTTTAAATGTGGAAAAAGCTGCCACAGTACGGTGTGGTTTCTGCCCTCCTGCGAGGGTGGGCCAGCAGAAGGGAGGAACCTCTCCAGGGTACGGCAGTGCCATCAGCACTGCGGCTGTGTGTGGCGAGGGCTTGGACATGGATGTGCTCCAGGAGGGACGAGAAGGCACCTCCTATAGCCTGAGTGCCCCTTCAGCCCCGTGCCAGCAGCAGAGGTGAGAGTAACAAAGTTTGTAAGAGGTAGAGCAACGATAAAAGCTGCCAATGATGAGTCTTACCACTGCTCCAGAGTAATGGTGGTGTATTTATGATGCAAATCAGGGCCCTAATTCAGCAGGCACTTAAGCACATGTTTGATTCTCATTAACTTCGGTGGAATCAAGTGAGTGTTTAAATGCTTTCCTGAATACTGGATAACTGTACAAGGGAACAAAGGGGGTGGGGGGAAAGATAACAAGATAACATATTCAAATTATAGTTTTTAGGGTAGAATGGTGGAAGTTGTTTTAGAGTTATTCTAGTAAAGATAAATGTAGGGAGGTTAAATACACAAAATAAGAGTTTCACAGTAAGACTTCAGAGGCTAGGTTATATGAAAGTATTGTTTCAGAAACCTTTTCATCTCTTTGGTTTAGTAAACAAACTGAAATAGTATCATGCCAAATAAAGGAAGAAGATACTTGATATACTTGATATTTCCTTGGATTTTAAGAATTCCTTCTCCCTTTACATTGTATAGACATTTATAGACATGACAAAAAGAGATAAGGTTCTTATACTCACTATTGTTAGCATTAATCAGATTTAAACGATGATGCAAGTTGAATGAACCTCAAAAAAGGTTTTATTCATTTCAGATAACCTTTCAGGAGTGGGGTCTTCAGGACTTTCTTATTCTGGCAGGGTCAGAAATACCATATTACTTGAGTATTCCTCTCCCTTATTAAACCAGGAGGTGCTGAAGCATGTAAAAATACAGTGAGAAAACACTAACTTTCAAACTGCAAAAAGGATGTGTTTAGCAGAGGTTTTGCTGATGCACAATTTTCACTACACCCAGACTGACTTGCCTCTCCCATGTATCAATGAGGGAACAAGTCTTCTAGTCTGCAAAGTACACCTAGATTTTTTTTTTTGTTATTCCGCACTTTGTTTTCCCTTTGCTCTTCCTTTTACACATTTTTATTTTTGTACCTCATTTTTCTGCGAAAGACCATATAAATAAGCCTGTGGCATCAATAGCAGTTTCCTGATCTATCTGAAGCAGATACAAGAACCTGTGGAATTCTAGAGTGGCCAGAATCCAAAATTAACTCTGGATCAGCTTTACATTTGGCAATTATTTCTGTGATTGGCAACATCAGTGTTTTAAATCTAATCTTGAATTTTGGGTTCAAAATCCCATTTTAGGTTCAAAAGCAAAATGCCAAATGCAAATAGGCAGTGGCTCCTGTCTTGGAGAAAAAAATCAAAGCAAAATCTCACATCCAAACACCCTCAAAGCTTCAGTATAACAGACTAAAACAAAAAGTAGACCAGACTGCTGCTAAAATCTTTGATGGTAGAAATCCGGATCTGGATTTTAAATTTGGGAAGCTGCAGTAATATCAACCATAATAGTTTTAGAGAACATAAGACCGAACTTTTATTGTCACTTTTGTAGATAGGTAGTCTAATTATCTTGAAGCTATTCATTTGCGTATGAAATAAACACAAATTCATACATTTTGAATTTTCCAAATACGGAAAATATGTTCATTTTATCGACGCAGCACACACAACTATCAGCGAAGATCAGTATATATTTGAACCACAGTCGGGGCAGCTATGCCAGAGAGCATTCCTGTTCCTAAAGTGGGTCTACAAYGATCCAATAAACTCCACTCTAAAGTCAGCACCAACTGGTTTTGCAAAGCAGTTATCCATGCCCAATCCCGCTACCTCAAGTGTCTATAAGCACTGCTTGTTATAATGATCATTAGAACTGGGCTTTCCAAATGACGTCTCTGCCCTTCTTCACACACGATGATAGATACTTGTTTCCATCAAAAAACAAAGGATACATGCATAGTTTTCACAATTAAAAAGATAATCACGTTGCCAATGATATAGATTTGTGCATGGTTTTCCTCCGATACAGCACACATATTGACATGATGTTCGATGCAGGAAGTGATTGATATAGTTTTGAAGAATCAAAAGAATTTTTTCCTATTTCCACCATTTATTCTATATGAGATATTGGAACCCATTCAATAAGTGTAATAAGCATAAACTGTGGCACTTATAATACTATTCACTACATTAATATAGGGTAATTTTTTTTTTTAAATGCCACTTAGAAATAAATGGTTGGATATCTTTCAAACTCAATGTATTTAGACTGAATCAATCCAAACCTTGAAATCAAATTCAGAGACTAAAATCGATATTCTCCCCGCTAATTTTGTATGCACACCCCCCCTCGGAAAGCACTTTACAAGAAAGTAAAGCTGTATCACTGGGATGTCCAATCCCTTCTCAAAAGGATTTTCTTTCTCTTTCTCTTTTTCTTTTTAAACCATTTCTCCAGACTTCTGTAACAGACAATTCTCTTGGCCAGTATTTTTCAGTTTTATTCTCTTTAGGTGATTTGACATCTGTACTGTTTGGTACTGACTAATTTCCAAGTCCTGGGAGACAATTTCTTAGCAGTTGCAATTCATCAAAACCCTAATGAATTCTGATGGAATTCTTGGGGACCGGTTTTCTGTCCTCTCTATGGAGGGACTGCACAACGCACCCTACGTATTTAAACCACATTAAGAGACTAAACGTATTTAATCATTATTGCTCAAAAGAAACCTGAAGAGCCACATACTAAACACCAAAGACACTATCCTCAGTGCTGTCACCAAAGCAATGACACTACAAGCACAGCTGAGACAGTCTGACCACATGTGCCAAGAGACAACCAAAAAGGATAGACAGCTGAGTGTGCACAAGCGGTCAGGAAAAAGTCCAAGTGAACAACTGTCTACAGACACAGAGGGGCTAACATTAAGGAATAAGTTGTAAATGATGGAGACAGAGAGAGAAGGCTTTTTTGAGGGCTCCAGGAAAAGTATTGGTTCAGGTACGTTGTCACATTCAAAATAACTTCGATATCTTTAGATATTTTGGAAGCAAACTGGAAATACTAGGCACTATACCAGCTGCTTCTTGGTTCAAAAATAAAGACCAAGCTTTATTTAGATTCTCAACCTACTTAAGCTGGTTCTCAGGGGAGTTGCTGTGGGGACTTGATCTCCATGATTTGGGGAAACTTATTGGGAAAGAGGGAATAAAAAGGTAGTTCATAGAAGCCAGATGGGGAGGCCAAGAAGCTGGCAAATATCCCTTTCCCACATTTCTTCTAAAACTCAAAATAAATCTGAATCTCTCTGACATTTGAAAAGAAGTCTGGCTATTTCTTCCCACATTATGTTTTCTTTTTGCTCGCTTTTGCACAGGGTCTTACGGGAAGCAGAGACTAGTGCCAAAGTAATGCAAGGAAGCAAGCTGTGCTGATAATCTCAGAATGGCTCCCTTTTCTCATGAGATATCCAGCCCAATTTAATGTACACAAGCAATTCGGAGGGCAAGACTCACTGGTGTGCTCTGGCTATTCTAGCAATGTAAGGCAGCCATAAACCCCGCTTAACTGGCCAGCGCAACCGGATTTGCAGCTGCTTTGTATCACCAGAGTGAAGCAAAGCTGCCAGAGCATACCAATGAATCTGGCTCTGGTAGTTTGTAGGAACTCAGCATCAGTTTGCGAACTTATCAGCATTTTTCCAAATCAGACCTCCAAATCTTCTGAGGTTCACTTATCACTGTAAAACAACATGTCTGTGGAAGAGATTTGTCATAGGACACAGGACTGTATCCAGCTTCAGAAGCCATAGGAATTTTGATCTCATGGTAGTTTCACTATACCAAAGCACCTAGCCTTAAAAAAGTTATTATTCAAAGTGCCAATGTATTTTGGACTATGTAAGTGTGACAAAATAAACATAAGTAGTAACTTCTGGTACTTAACAGACAGATTTTTCTTATGTCTGAGTAACAAAATTCAGGGCATTTCACTACCAGTGAATCTCTAATGAGCGGGTAGTAAAAATGCCTGCCTTACTGACTGTCAGGGGATATCAAATTTGCTCACTTCTGACTCAGTAATTACCCACGAAAAATGTAGATCAAGTGGTCATCACCCAAATTAGTACCTGCCAAAGATTACTTTTGGAAAGACTGTCAGCTAAGAAACAGGAAATGAGTTGCAAAATATTATTAAAACTTGAAAATAACAGCTTTAAGGTACGAACCACCACTCAAGCACACAATGGAGCGAGGGCAGGAAACAGAGCCCATGCGGGGAACCGAGCACAGAAAGGGGTTGATGGCTGGGGACTTGACTTGCGAACAACAGGGGAGCGATGCAAACTGCAACGTCCTCGCCCCATTCTGCTTCCTCCCATCGGAACATGCACGTTAATCTTCTCCAAAACCCTGCTGTAGTTCCTGCTGAACCGCACTTACGTGGCACTCAGATAGAGAACCATGTCGCATAGCTCAGCCCAGGAGGGGGACAAACAGCCCAAAACTAAAGTCCTCCCTAGGACTTAGGGGAGAGGGTTTCAATCCACGGCTCTGCCTGCCACAAGCCTTCAACGTGAGCAGTTGAAATCTCTCCACATCTCAATTTCCCATTCACAAATTGAACATGTCTCTATTTGATGAAAGAGGTATAAGAGAATTAATTTCAATAACTGGAACAAACTATAGCCCACTAAAGTTACAGTAAGTGCTGTATATTGACAAAACTGAACCCAGGTCATTAAAACCATGTGAGAAGAACGAAACAGGGGCTGACCCATTGTTTTCCACATTCCAGCAGCATTCAAATATGAAATGGAGGTGACGACGATAATAATAATAATAATCACTGTATGATGTACATTTCAGCACCAAATACTTTGCAATTAGCTGCAGGCAGCACCATGGGTATGTCAACTGTCTCTTGTGAAAGGTGGCAACCAACTGGCTTAAAGCAAACTCAAATAGCAGTTCTGGGAGCAGTGTTATTTTTTTTGCTCCTGGAACCTCAGTGCAAACCATCAGTCTTACTGCAAGGGGCCTCATGGTATATATCTCCTTACCCTGGCTGGGCAGCAGCTTTGTTTTTAAAGCCATGGTTTAAATTTGGGGGGGGGGGGGGAAGTCTTTTTTCGGTAAGCTACGTAGATCAGTCTCTCTCTCCTCTCTTTTTTTGGGGGGATATGGATAAGACTGAGTCAAATCTGCCAGTACCTGCATCTCTATTTCCAGGGACTAAGCAAGTCTACTTCTCTTCACCAGAGCTGACCTGTTTGTAGCCTTAACAGACCTGTGAATGCTGTATTAGAGCATCAGTGCTGGATATCACTGGCCATCTGAGGTCAGAGTTATGCATTTGTCCCCAAATGCTGTAGGAGAGCTCTCAGCAGAACACTTGGAAATAGCAACGCTTTGAAAATAAATCTGTATATTAAACAAAGACAGCCAGAGACAGAAACAAAAGGGTAGAAACAAATTGTTGATTGCTAGCTTGCTAAAAGGCTTACTATGAAGTGCTTCAGCAGTCAGTATTAGGACTGGTGGTGTTTAATATATTCATTAGCGCTCTGGAAAAGAGAGGGGAAGGTGACAAAATTTGCACAGGGCGCAAAAATATTTAGGTTAGCCATGATTACAAAAGATTAGAAAAACTAGACAGATGCGCAGCATGAAGACAGATGAAATTCACTGTTCATAAATGCAAGGTAATGCATATTTGAATGAATAATTTTCAAAACCTCATGCACAAGGCTAGGTTGTAAATTAACTAACCACTTGGGAAAAAGAGAGGGAGGAGAAAACGTGCCATTTTGGACAACTCAACGAAAAAGTGAAACAATTGGAAGCAGCAGTCAAAAAAAGTAAATGTGTTGTTGGACTGTATAAAGAACAGGATGGAAATTAATACTAAAATACTATGTCACTGAATAACTGGATGGTGTATCCTACCTGAAATGCTGTACCAAGCTACATTCAACTCATCTAAAAAAAAACCCGTAAAGCTGAAATAGAAAGGGGCAACAAAAATGATTAGTGGCAGAAGGAAAGACTGTGAAGATTGGGGCTGCTTAGTTTATTGACAAGAAATAAAAAGGGGACATGAGAGAGTTAATGAAAGTTACAGAGAAGATCAATTGCCTGTTCCTAGTTTCCTCTCCTCCTAATGCAACAACACTGAAAAACAACGTATTTAAAAACCAATAAGGAAAATACTATTTTACACAGTTCATAATTAACCTATGGAACTGATTGCCACAAGATATCCTTCTGACTAAGGACTTAATATGATATAAAATAGTTTAATTTAGACGCTTATGTGAATAATGAGGACATCCTAGCTAGGATTAAGATAAATATCTTAGAAAGGCTGAAAACCCTAATACTTTGTGGCAGAAATGAACCACGGGCTGATGGACGTTGGAGAGAAACATCCTCTTTGGGCAATAAAGAATGTCTTTGTCTTCCCTTGAGCAATTTGRTACTGAATATTCCCAAAAGCTGGATTTGGGGCTGGATGGACTGACAGTTCAGTCTCACCAGGCACATCTAAAGCAACATCCCTTTGCGCCAACCTGAAGTTGGCATCTCCACTGCATTCACTGAGGCCAGGATTTCAGACTTTGATTTTCAGACTTTGTTTACTGTTGTGGCAAGGGGAGGAGAGGGAGGAGGATTTGGGATATGAGACTGAGTGACTTAAAGCAAATTAACACCAACTGTTCAGTGTACTTCAGAGAGGGGAAAACAGTGTCTTCTGCTTTATGCCACCAGACCTGTCCAGGTTTTCTAATCTGCGTACCATGCTCATTTTGTTTAGTAGATGATAACATCACGTTAACACAAAAGTACAAATAAAGCTCTATAATCAGCTAAGGTGTCAGAATCCTGCCAGTTTTCAAAATGCATCTATCCCAACCTCTGTGAGCAAAAAAGAGGAAAAAAGTTTAATAATGATAAAAGAGAAAAGCTATTGCTGCCTAAATCCCTCTGAATGGGAACCTGATCTCTTGGGTACATTTGCAAAACCTGATCTGGAACTTCATAGAAGCTTTCTGTAAAAACCACTTAGTTTAAAATATGGCCCACCCAAGTACAAACAGGTTTTTTTCCCCTTTACAGCTACCCAGTTAAGGAAATGTCTGTAGTGCAGAACTAAATCTGATTCAATGATTAATATGTAAACAGAATTTGACTGGCTCTTCTTTTGTGCTTATCGCCAAGATACAATCTGGCACAACAGTTTTGTTTGATAGACAGCCCTGGCCTATGCTTGTCAACTAGCCAATATAAAATAACATTATTACTGTATAATCTCGAATTAGGCTGTAAAATATTTCAATTGTGTGACACACATGATGAGAAGATTTTAGACTTCTCACATGTTTACATAATTAGCACTGCGTATTTGTTAAATTAAGGTATCGCTATCACCTTTATTACCATATCCCTCCTCCTCCACTGCAGTGTCTGTTTCTTGTGTAGCCTCACATGTGTTAACTTTTCAAAGGCAACAGAAAAAGGAGCCTGCATCTCTGTGAGGATTCTCCTACTTCTGTGCAATTCTAATAAAAGGTATCCGAATATCCACCCTTTCTCACAGCCCTTCAAAAAAATAGCTGCTGAGGTGCAACTCAAGTAAGTAAAAGAAAGCACAAGAGGGAAATGGCCTCAAAGACCTGACTTCAGGTGTATTTAATCCTTCCACTACTGGTTTAAAAGTATTAAGTAGCCATAGGCTATCCCTGGGTAGAAAGACAGTTCAGTGACATCCCTTTTGTAAATATGTAACTGCTCAGCCTCCTCCTAAACTCCACATTGAAGTCTGCTGCTTTTTCAGATTAATTCAGTTTGAATACTGCTGACTGTCTGTCACTACAGTCATATGTCACTGGTAGCAGCTCAGAAAGCCTAACCCCTTCTCTAATGTCATTGCACACAATTCATTTTTAAATGCAGTGTAACAGTTTAGGAATACCAGTAAAACAGTGGGGGGAAAGGCATTTTCAATTTAAAGGGTGTGTAACACAGTTTATAACACTGTATTAGATGAGCCAAGCATGTTTCCTTGAGAGGGGCACATATGGTACAGGTGAGACTTGCAAAAATATACTTCTAGTAATTCTCGAGATTGTTAATAAGAGTATGGTAGTTTTAAACCAAGTGGCGTATTATTACAAATAATGCTATTTAATTGGGTGATCTTTCTTAAAGAGCTAGGTATTGCCTAGAACAAAAGCATCTAAATCCACCTCAGAATAACCACAGCCACAAAACCAGACTCCACCAGCACCGCTGGGCACCGGGCTTGGATTCTGTTCACCCTGCAGGACTACGTCAGAGGTTCAGCTCAGTATATGCAGGCATCGGCCACAAGCCAGGAACAGCTGCAGAGAAGGTCACAAAGGTTTGGCTGCAGGGCTCTGGCTGAGACCCGTTTCTACAAAGACACACTTGGCTCCAGATTTACACTCTCAATATATTTAAGACTTGTACATAAAATGAAAACTGGACATTTTATGACCCCAGCTGTGCTCACCATCTCCCCTACAGCTTCATCCATGTCAAGGAGGTGGCAAAATAAATGGTAGAATTAGGCCCTGCAAGATAGACACAGTGCCCTCACAAAAAAAGTCTGATTCATTTCAAAACAAACATGTGGCACTAGCAGTAACCCAACCCAAAGAACTTCTAAAATTTGGACTAATCTTTCCGAAAACTTCAGCTTTCTGGCTTTCTGATTTAATTCCAAGCACAATAATAAACACACTCCTCTGTTTACAGCTCCATAAATAGTGCCTTGTGTTTTCTGAAACAATGCAGCTCTGGGCTGTCTCTGTGATCGTTTATTTTATATCATCCTTAAGTTGCCATTTATTTACATTTCTGGAAACAGCTACCCCATGAAACAAATGGCCTGTTTTGTTAAGTCATGGTCAAGGATGTTTCCTTCAACTTATCACATCTAGAAATGCCACAGACAGAAATGCTTTCAGGCTATTTGCTAAGAAAACTAACATAAGCTCCTTATCAGAAAATATTACATTTCCCTGAAAGGTGAACTGTTCTGTCAGTTTTTCAGGCCACGTGAAATTCCTTCTTTGCTATGACAGGTCACCGAACAGAAGTTGATGGCACACAGTGGTCGCCCAGAATGCAAGCCAAAGCCTTCGGCTCCACATGACTGCAGGTAGTTGCACAGATGCAGCAAGCCTTTTCCCTCTAACACATCTAACCCAGGGGTTATATTCCAAGGTTGAGGGCTTTTGTTGTTTGCTTGGGGTTGGTTTGGGACTTTCCTCCTCCCTTTCACTTTTCTTCTTGGGGTGCATCCATAAGCAATGTAGACGTAGCACTGACCTGTGTGTGCCAGCCTCTTCGGTTCACATCCCAGAAGCGGCAGCCAGGAGAACTGGCCGCTTCTAGACCTCACACACCCTTATCTACTCAAACTCGCTATAAGAAAGCCAGAAGAGAAGCTATGTCTCACTATTTCTGGTTTTTGGAGTGTTTTCTGGTTTTTCATCCTACTAAAACCAAAATATTAGCAACTACAGACTGACAATTAAAAGTTTAATGGAAGACACAAGAGTTCAGATAGCGTAGTTGTTTTCCTCGAGCGAAGCAGCTAATTTCCAGGTAGAGTTCCACGAGTTATAAAGGTTGCTCATGTTCGTAAGAGCTGAGCAACAGCCCCCTGGGATCAACACTGCACATGCTTTGTGTTATACACATTTGCATTACGCTTATGAACCTTCAGGAAAGGCTCTCCATAATGAAGGTGAAAGCTCCAGTTGGCAAAATACTGTGATTTTGTGGCGTTTTAGAAATTGCAGCAGAGGAAGCTGCCCTGCTAAATCCTGATGCACTGGCACACACGGCTGTGTGACAACGCAGAACACACAGGCACAATTGATTTAAGCAGGTTTCCCTTGTGTGCTTGCAAGAGATCTGCTAGATGCAAGGTTTAAGATACAGACGGACTACGGACATTAATAGACAAGGAGAAATCCAAAGGAACAACTGATGAGACCCACTTTTTTTTTTCCAGAGAAACTACTGTTTTTAATCTTTCCAATTCGATTTTTTTTTTCTTTTCTTTCTGTCTATTCAAGTTCAAAACTCATTTCTTCTCTTTTCAGGAGAGTATTTTCACTGTGTGATGATGAGGGGCAGTAATAGATAAAGTTTGAAATGAAAGCTTTACTAGCTGCCATCCTTTGGTTCATTCGTGACTCTTACTACRCTGCCCTTTCCGCCAACTGTTACCCGCACACTGTTTGGGATTTACTACTGCAAAGAAGCAGCCAGACTAGGCATCGTTATATTCCATTCTCTCTGCATTATTACCAGCTGATCTTATGTATTTATTACAATTTATAAAGACATAAATGGCCTTATGCTCCGGCCTCACCCCAAAAGGACTACCCATTAAAATACCCATCATTTTCCTGCCGGCCTCCTCTGCAGCAGACTGAGAAAAGGCAGACCCGTGACAGGAACTGGTCATGGCTCTGCTGGTGGATACCAAGCTGATGACTTCCAAAATCACAGACAACTCATGTTTAAATAGGCCCCCCATTTTCATTGCTGGGGCTCAGGAGTATCAGCGCGATCATGGCTAGGTCACAGACAACAGGAGAGAGGCAATTTTGCAGTTTTGTTAAAAGTTTCCTTTTTTTAATCACCCATTCCCATTTCAGGAGTGCAACAAACACCCTCTGTTACTAGTATAAATGTCCACTGCAAGATGGGAATTAAAGAGGCTAGTGTTTATAACAGCACTGCTATTTGATGCCAAAAATAAGTCTGATGTTTCTATTCAGGAATAGGAAATAACACTCTGAACAGGCAAGTCACTCCCCAAAAGACTTTCTTTGAATTTTCTCCAAAGGCTATTTCCTTTTCCTAAATGTGGGAAATACTTCCTGTCTGTGAATAAGCACAACCCATATGCTGAGAAGAAAATTAATAAAACAAACAAAGAGAAAACAAACACAAGGACCTTTGTTCTGAAAAGAAATGGCACCAGCTATGCTCAGGAAGCATAAAGAAACCCAACGGATGAGAGAATAGACAAATCCTAAATAGATTTCATGTAAGATGATTAAAAGTGCTTCCTTTGCTGTATATTTGGCAACACGTGAAATTGTGAGTCAGAGATATATCCCCTTCCTTTTGGTACTGTTGCTTGTAGTTCATGAATAAGTAAAAGATTAAGAACACTTCAGATTTAGCATTATCCGACCTATTACCTGTCTCTTGTTTCAATCATGCCTACAGCTCTGACCAGTGTAGAGGGTTCTCTRTGTCTTCAAGCTTTGCTCAGCTACACTGAGTAGCAGGAGACATTTCAGAGTCCCCCAAACTCAACAATGTGCCTGATCCATATGGATTTATAGACCACCACCTTTAATCCAGACATTCCTCACTCAATTCCAAGCTGGATCCATCTATACTCACTGCTCCAGGGCTTGGTTGTGCTTGTTGTCTGCATGTACAGTACAGCACCAGTGATCGAGATTTCAAAGAGAAATCTATTAAACCTCCAAAACAGCTCACAAAAGTTACCATACGTGGATGTATATCATGGAAGAAAAAATCCCTTTTTACAACATCTATAAAACCTGATTATAATAAATGTCTGCTTAATTAATACATCAGGACATAAAGCCATTTATTCTCCTCTCATTTGCTATCATACTCCCTGTTCAGATTTAATAATGCAAAAAGGTTSCTCAGATGCCAAACAGTAAAAATAATAAAAATACATTCATCATTGATACAAAAAGCAGAAATGCCTGGCAGTACTACTGGCACAGAGAATACAGCCAAATTTCTTAACTGAAATCTAAATAGCGTTTCACCCAAAAATCTTCAAAACATACAATGAAATATATGATATGATAAATAAAGCAGGCTGAAAAAATGCATGGAGAACAGTGAAACAGGTGCCCAGAATAACCATTATTACAATATGCACTCTAAAAGGGAGGGAGAAAGGGGCAGAGAGAGAGAGAGAAAGAGGGAAAAAAGCTTTCGAGACGGTTAAATTCATGAGGGCTACAGAGCCTCAAATTGAAATTATCTCACTCTGCACTGATAAATAAAGTAGCTCTGGTACCTAAATCATGACACTAACTATACGTTTCGATTTTTTTAAGTAGTGATTAGGTGGATACTCAGGGGAACCTACTAGCCTTCACAGAGATAACAGACTCAACTTAATATCAACTTAAAAAGAGACTTGAATTCTAACCAATCTCATGTAATGAATTGAAATTCTATAGCTTTCAGAGGAAAAAAAAAAAAAAGATAAAAAAGCGATGTGGCTCCATTCTCTAACTTGCTGTCAGGAAATATAATTTGTGCTCTCGGTGATTCACCTAGCTCATATGCAGCATGCAAATTTATTTCCCTAATAATCAGACCTGGAGATTGCCCAAGAGGATTAATAGCATCATTCCTTATGACCGCCAGGATATTATGCACCTCTGACATGGAAAAATTGTGTTAGTTCTACAGAGAAAACGCAAGGATATTTGTCCTGCTAGACAATATAATAGGCTGGTGCATCATCAGATTACAATGTCATTTCAAAAACCTTGAATACAAATAATGTACAGTGGGGGAAATGTTGGTACAACCTCCCTTAATTCAGTAGCCTTGAATTCACAGGTATTTTTTTGCCTGTGTTTTTTTTTTTCTCTCCCCATTATAGTCTGTAGAACACTGCAAGAAAAAGGCAAAGGTATTTTATATTAAAACCATATCTTTTTTTTTGTTCTTATGTTATTCTTTGAGAATAGCCTATATGGACACTGCAGGAAAAAATAACATAAAACCCACGGCTTCCAGTTTTTCAAAGAGCTGAATACACCCACAGCTACAGTATACTGTATTCCATATGTGAATACAGAGCAATTTATTTGCACAATTGCTTAATTTTGATTCACAAGTCAAAGCAATGTGTTCTGCAGGCTCTGGTATTCACATAGGAAGAATTTTAATTTTTAAAATCTTTTTAAACGAGTTGGTCAGGAATTTTCTAAAAAAAGAAATGTTTCCTGCTGTACTTTAGACCAAAGAACACTGCCTTAGAGACAAGACAAAATTTCATTATTATGCGCATGGGAGCAATAAGATTAGCTCCTATTGCTGCCCCTAAGGTGGAGCAGCAGGAGGAACCAATGGGACGATGCTAATGTGTATGTTAATAGTATTCTCCTAGAAGAAGTTGGGATAATTAAACATGTACCATCTCTTTAAGACAGAACTGCACACATTTTCTTCGGATGGGTGTTTACAAGATTTCCAATTTCAGGTCACAGCCATTTCTGAGATTGCTTAAGAAAGAGATGGGAATAACTTATCTTATTCATGTATTCAAAGAACCTTATAAAATGTGCAAAACATAACAGTTTTAAGGGGCAAAACATGCATCTTGCCTTGACAGACCTGCTTTATTATGTGTAGTGTTGTACACTGACCTAATATATTGAACATTTTTAGCTAATATACCTTGTAGGAACCAGCCTTTAATGTGATGGATTTTATAGTATCTCATTAGGGTGTGTTTATATAACCTGATACTAAACACATTTTCAGATTCATGTTCCTTATTAAAATTGTGAGCTGTATTGATTTTTAGTTGAACAGCAACAGAGTCATTTTAATATTAAGAAAGGCTGCTCTGAAGTTATTTTCACAGATCACAACTACTGTGACACAAACAGTGCACATATCTCTCATCTTTCTTTACAGCCTCAATTATAAGAATCAGGATATGTTACCCCACCTGCTTTTCTATTGGTTGAGCAATTCTCTGCCTCCATTTAGAACGCCAAAAAGCATTTTTATTCATTGGTTTGGGGGTATTGTTTTTAAATATACATTTGTGACAAGGCCCCAAACAGTATTTATATTTTTCCTTATAAAGAACCGTGTGTTTTTAAAACCAAAATACCTTAATGCATCTGCTTTTCAAGTTTCCATAACAAACTGAGTAGCTATAGCAATGTTTACTCTAATACAGCAAACACAAAAACTTAGTATTCCAAGCAGTGTAAAAAAAATAATGACTTTCACATCCTAATGTCTCCATTTTGTAAACCAGTCTTCAAAGGTAAATCTAATGTCAGCAGTAAATAGAGTGGCTCCAATATTTCTCTGAGGAGTCATGGGGAAATAATGATCTTTGAGGCACTGTAAATAGTTTAAATTATTGGAAAGTCCTTGTAAGAAATGAAATATGAGAATTAAAAAAAATAAACTCGATTTCTTTATTGTGAAGTTAGGGCATTTGGAGGTAGCCCAAATTTTAAATGCAAATATTTAGAGAGAGAAATTATCGCCTCTGAGACAAGCAAATCATACACTTATTCCTGACTCTTATTGCTTTAATGAACAGTTTGTTAATATAATGCCGTTTGAGAAACGAAAAACAGACATAGAAGAGGAGGTGTTCATTACATTCCTGCATTTTTAAAATCAACCTTTAAGTCTTCAGCAGGGAAAAGGCTTGAAATTAAATTGCAGCCTATAGAAACTACTAGATTTAATACAGCCACTTGTGCGCTTTCAATTTAACTACACCTGTTACTTTTGCTACAATACCACAGAAGCAGTTCAGGAGTCTCAAGTAATTGCTATATTTGGCCTAAGAAATTTTAGGTCTGAACTGGTTCTCAGAAAGCAGATTTCCCTTTATTTTGCCCCTGGCATGCCATTCATTATTAAACATTAAAGTTGTGTCAATTACTTACTTCCATAGTTGATTATTATCCTGGTTATTCTACCAGCTAATCAACTCTTTTCTAAAACATGTCTAGCAGTGACTTTGAATTGATGTACAGAATAGAATTATTTGTGCAAATTTCTTTTGTTTCTTGTTAACCACAGAAATTGGTTAATTACTTTAATCCCCACAACCCTTCAAAAAGAACGTATCTTGATTTACCAATTTCTTTTTAATCAATATTAGGCTGAGCTTTGAAAGTTGACTATTCAGCCAACGTAAGACACTGCGCTGAGAGGAAAAAAAAAAAAAATTTTATACATGTCCTTTAAAGCAGGCTGAAAACACCTTCATCTGAAAGACTTTGTTAGCTTTATCAGATCCAAGGCTCTTCTGTTTGAGGTGTAATTATTTTACCATTATTACATGCAAGGCTTTTAACAGAACAGTCGTTCCCTCTATTTAAGCAGTAAGTTTTATAATTTATTACATCTCTTTGGTCATCAACTCACTATACAAACAGTTGGTCACCAGTGACCAATTACATTAAGGTTAAGCAACATAACTTTAAATTAGAAATAAGCTAATGTATCTTCATCAAGGGCCTGCTGTGTTTTCAGTGCTGTTTATGAGATGATACTAAATGTGGATATGGAGCACGCTCACTGGGACCAATTCCTATCGGCCTGAAAATGGGAAAGTCTTGAGCCTGCTCAGGTCCAGAGCTAATTAATGGGATAACATCTGCTTTACGCATTCTCCTGTAGTAATTTCTATCAACTTCACTGTGAAGATGCACGGGAAACTATCAGAGAAATAAGTATCTATGCTGAACCATATTAATCTGTAGCGAGTCTGAAAATGGGAATTTCAATTCTCCTATTATCCTAAGGATGGGCAGAGGCGGGGGAGGAAGAGGGCACAGGGCTTGTTTCTTGGATTATACAAGTTCTGTATTTGTAGCATAGGATATATATTTAGTTCTGTTTGCATGCACATGCTTGCAAATACACATGCTATTCAACTGCATGTGGGCTTGTTTTGCGTGTGTGCTGTTGGCTTTTTTTAAGAAAGAATGCAGCAGCAGATGAAGATGACCACGCTCCTCATGCAACAATCAATTTTATACAGGAAGATGGTGAAGTGGTTTTATTGCATTACTTAAAAACACAGCATGAATTGCTAAAGAAAAAATACAGTACTGTAAAACAGGCTTCAAAAGTGATAAGCCCACTTCATTTTATCAGCCTGCGTACAAAGCACAGCGGTATGAAGGGCCAGGCACCTATTCTGATTTGAGATTTAAATAAATACAACATGAAAGGAACACTCACCCCCACAAAAAAAGAAAAAAAATAATAAAATCAGAATCTTTCTGAAAATGCCACAGACTTCCAAATCCAGGCATCTCCTCACCTGAATTTTATAACTTTGTCCAAAAATTACTGGGCAATTTTAATTACAGTGAGATGCTTAAAGCTGCATTTTGCTCCTGAGTTTTTCCTGGTGAAGTCCTGTAGGGCACAGAATCAGACTGCTGAGGAGAGACATTACATTTTTACGCATGTACGCTTTTGTCTGTGTCTGTGCCTACACATATGTAAAATATATGAAATGAACGCACTTTTAAAAAATGTCTATATTGTAAACATAGATATGTATATGTTCATATAAAGCATATATATACCTAAAAACATATACAAATATGCATGTCTGTGTGTGTTAGAGAGAGAGAGAAAGAGAGAGACAAAAAGCCAAACGAGAAACAGGTATGCGCCAGTAAATGTCCGAGTTTAGAGTGGCAAAACCAGAAGAAATCATACCGTTTTCTTTATATTATTATTATTGCCTAAGCTATGATTTACAGGTTTAATTCTTTCAAGCTAATGCATACGAATGAATTGCATAMAAAAAAAAAAAAAAGAGGGAGGTGCTTATAATAATGAAATTACATTAATAGTCATTCACCTTTACCTAAGAGGTTATGAGTTCATATGTCAACTCTATGGAATATTTTCCATAATTTGTTTGCCATTGTGTACATTCTATTTATTTGTTTGCTACAAGGTATTGAAATATTCAGGCTATTCGGAATTAAATGCTTATTTGACTAACAATGCTTATCTGTAAATTAATGGTATAAAACATGGAGATTTCTAAAAGGCTGTCACTCAGTTTTATTTATGGAGATACTACTGAGACAAGATTCAAGGTCTTTCAAAGAACTCTAACATCTCAGGCTTAGGGGAGGAAAAATATTATTTACTTAACATTTTTAACAATCTTATATAAGTGTGCAAATTACTGAAATGAAACAGTGCTTGCTTTTGTCACATGCAAATGACAATTGCAAAATGAACCAGGAAGGTACATTGCACATGCAGTAGCCAGAATAGCTTTGTTTTGAACTTTTGTGTGTGCGTGTATCTATGGGGAGGGAGTTTGGAGAGTGAATGAATGGGATTTAAAGACCTACATAATGCAAAATTCTTATGTGACCCATTACATTTGAGACCAGAAAACACATTAGATTTTTAATTCGCTTAAGCATTCAAGATGGTCAACTTCACCACCGTTGCAATATTCTGATTTGCAGGTAGGATTAATAGAAAGCACACAGCTACTGTTCTTTTCCTTTCTCCTGAAGATGCGCCATGAGGCAATATGGTTGTAACAGGGGTGAATCCTCAGTTCTGTTAGTCTATCTACCCTGTCAATGTTACTTGAACCCTTATTTTCCTTAAGGGGCTCATTCAGCTGTCCTAATATGTATACAGTGATAATATAGTCATACGTATAATAAAAAAGAGCTTCAAAATTATAGTCAGCTTAGTAATAATGCAGTGCTGTGCTGGAGTGATTGGCAACTGTTGATCCAATTATATAACTGGTTGCTTCTTAAAATTCAGGGATATGAGATTGATATATAATGTGCTGTAAAGTGTAAAAGAACTGGACAGGAAATAAGGCGGGTTGAATTTTTTAGTGCTTTGATCAAATTAGAACCAGGTTGATGAAAGGAAATGCCTTGGGTTCTCTGCTTGAAGTTTTGTATTATACAAAAGGCTCTTGAAATGATCAATTTTGCACATGTCACTCAGTAAGTTTAGAGCGAACTAGTCTCTGTCTGTGCTGGGGAGAGTCTCTGCAACGGATCACTCACAATGCCACTCCGCACTGGACACAAAATTTGGCAGATGTTCAGAAATGAAAGTGATGAGCCAAAGGAAGGACAATCACAAATCATAGGAATACCCCAAATTTGCAGGTTTGTTTTTCAGGTTTCTGCACAGCCCTTACTTTGACTCAAGGAACACAGGTGGGGAAAGACAGAAAAGGGTCATTTGGTGAATCCCCCAGAAATACATGCAGGATTATCTTTGCTGCTGTTCTTTTAAGCATTTATCTAGCTAACTCACTAACTAGCTTTCATCCATTGTAACCCTCTGCCTGTCCCCTGCTTTTAAAACAGCTACTATTATTTATGAAGTGCTGTAGATGTGCAGTGAGAAGCACAGGGACTTTTTGCTCTTATTTTTCCTTGAGGACAACTTAAAAGGAGAGAAAAAAGCACGTATGAAAAGGCACCTTGCAGGTAAGGCTGTGGTTCTTCTGTCGCTTGGTCTGTCTCTGAAGAATGACTCCATAGTGGTTAGGCCTGTATGAGACACAACCTCTCTGGTACTTTTCTGGAATCAATCTCTCTGTACTATATGCTACTCAATGTAGTGATTTAAATCCCACAGTTTCAGTCTTAATGCATTAACATTTCAGCACGCCTCCAATACATCCTGGAAATCTGTCTCCTCCTCATAATTCTTATCCCCAAATCAGGAATCATGTAAGATTTGAAGTGAGGCACCTAACTGAGTCCGGTATACATCCGTATCTCTGCCAAAAATATTGTATGGTGATTTACTAATAAATACACTCGGGGTAAGGGGAAGAGTGGGGTAGAGAAACAATTAAATTCCCAAGCCAGGGTACCACAAAATTTCTTGTGACACCCACTGCAACAGAGAACAGGGAGGAACTACTGAAGGAGCCATCGACATTAAAACCTGCTGAATTTCTGTTACCCTCAGGATAGTACCTGCACGGAAACGCTTTTGTTTTGGCATAATTCCTTCTGCAAGGAACGCCTCCAGAAAACAGGGTCTCCAGAAATAATATTACAGGACGGGGAGCACTGACGAATCAGTGCAGTAACCTTCACCTAGGCCTTCCAATTCAGTTTTGTGTGAATTACATCAAATTGCGGTGGGTATTTGTGTTGGATGCAGACTAGTTGAATAGCTGCCCATTTCTACACCAAAGCAGCTCTTTTGAAGTTGATTGGTGTTCCCCAGTAACAGAAACACTGCACAGCATTGAAAATGACAGGACATCACAGTGCAATTTCACTAAAAAAGATGCATGGGGTATTACATGAATAATATTTTTCTGAGTTCCAAGATTGGAGTTAGAGAAATGTCTTTACAATTTCTGTGTGAGATACTCCTCGACTCTAGTGGCAGACATTCACAAGAGCACACACTAATAAGGTGTAATTTGACAATACGGTAGAGGTCTGTCTTTCCAGTTCTATTATCTGTGAAAGACACAGTTCCTTGTGCCAACTTGGTTGCACAGCAGTAGCATTTTGTTCTGCAGCCAAAAAAACAAGGATCTGGCAACAGAGCTGAATGCTAACACGCTGGGCCAGCAGACATCAGAGTATGTGAAGGGGATGGCACTGCACTGGGAAGAAGGCATCACCTCTAGCACTGCCCGCTGGCTGACGGACGGTAACTCTTACCAACTATTCAGAAACAGACATCAGCAAAAGCGCAAAATAGCACTGGCTTTCAGGATGGAAAAGCAAGCAAAACTGTCCCTGCACAGACGTACAAGCCTGGCGGTCCTTCTCCAGTAGAGGAATGGGAAATGCTCCTCCAAGGGTCCCCTCCCAGGCCCCCACACTGACGTGCTGCAGCATGGTCCAACTGGGCCGTGTTTATTCATAGATTAGCAGAAACATGTAGCTGCGGATCGAGCAGCAGCGGTGGCACTCGAGACATGTAGCAAGGAACGGCACTAACCTGGGTTTTGATTCTCACTGCGCTCCCTGAAAACACACTATATCATGACAACTTGTTATGTTATGAAAACATAAGAAATAGGATAGAATGAATATACTTTAAATAATAGCTTATTTAAAGTATTTTCCGTAACATTTGCTTTTCTCTTTTTGTGTGTGTGTGTGGGGGGGGGGGGTTGTTTTGTTTTTGTTTTTGTTAGATCACACTTAATATGATTCCACGACATCAATGCTGTGGATGAAATTGAAAGCTGTATTCTTCTAAATGTGTTCCTAACATTCCATTTTTTACAGAGCTGCCAGGGGCTATTCTGCATTCCCACAACTGCTACAAATGTAACATATTGTTTTGCAATAAAAATTAGCTATAAAAGTGTGAAAAATGCCAGAGATCCAAATGTGAGAAACAAGACAAGGGGGTACGGCTTTCGCACCCTTTTAGTGGACATTTTATTTATTTTTCAAATGGAGTAGACATATTTATAGCTACTGTATTTCAATTATCTCTAATTTCACACATTTTATGCAAATTCTAGACATTTTAATTGCAAATGAGAAGGGAACTTATTTTTAAAAGTGGAGCAACACAACATTTCAGATCTCAATTTTAATTCCAAATTTATCTACATCACTGTTAAAAACTTTTAAAACCTCATTTACACTGTGACTTAAAATTAGGTGCAATTTAAAACAAAAACAAAAACAAAAGACTTCCATACCAATTAGTTATATCGCCAAAACCTTTTTCACACATTCTTAAATCAAAATTTTTAGGTAGGAAAGTTTAGCAAGTTGAAATGACATTATTAATCGGTGACACATTATTTCAACAAGAGTCAGTAATTTAATAGTATTGTCCATAACTGATGAAAATTAATACATTACTCACCCTATTTTCTCTTTCTGTCTCCATGACTTCAATAACCTAGGGCATGGGTTATTACCTCAATCCATGCTTAGCCGTCACTCAATGGGAAATTCTTTCAAGAGGATAAACCACAGCTCAGCCTTTGGCTGGATAAAAATTCCCACTACACGTTAAAAGCATTAGTGACAAATGTCGCTCTTTTCCAAGTAGTATTCCCAATAGCTTACTTACTCTTACTGAACGTTAATAAGCATATGGCCTTCAACGCTAAATAAAATGTTTGTGACAAATTCAAAACCAGTTGAACCTGTGCTGGTTTTAAGCAGGGACAATTTTCTAATGGATCCTAGGGCTCCAAATCAAACTAAGGGTCTGGGGATCTAATCCATGATGCTGGGTTTGAGCAGACCACGTACGCTGCATGTGAGACACTCGGTACCTGTGCAGACCCCTGCACCCTATACCCTGACTGCTTTGGCCCCAACCAGCCAATAAGACCTGGTTTTTGGTAAATACTGCCTTAAATTTTGCCATCCGAAATCCATCTTCTAGAAACACTATTCCCAAACAATAAAATACAGACTGAAAATGAGGTCTTTTTAAGCAGAAGTACTGGCTTTGGTACTACACTTTGCCCTCAAGCAGTTATCCTGTTCCTATCTTTTACTACACACACACTCACATTGATGTACACACACGCAATCACAGGTTTCAAATCACACATGTGCCTACGGAGCTCCCTAAGCTGAGAATACAGTGCTTGACTTCTCACTATCCAATGAGAAGATCTTTAAAAGCTCCAACTATTTACTGAAATGCATAAAATAATTTTATTATAAATGGAAATTTACTGTCTGAAATGTGTGGGGTTTTTCTCTGCTTTCTTTCTATTTGGTAATTTATTTAAATGCATTCAAAAATGCATTCAAAAAATGAGACATAGCACTTCGGTTAAGACATCTGTATTTCAAACCAACATCTTCTGGACTGTGAGCAGCTCTGTTAATAGTCTTTTTATTTGATTAGGGTAATCTGCTGCTGTGCTGTCTTAATCTTTATCCGCTACCTTTTAACCAATCAGTATTTTAGGGTTATAGATTTGGAAAGTAGATGATAATTTTGTAGATAAACTCTCTAGGCACTGCTGACATGGTATGGTTGCATATTTAATATCTTTTCAGAGGATTCACTACTCCAGCAATGTAAGAATCTGCCCAGAAAAAAAAAAGTTAAACCTTAAATTTTCAAAGCTGTGTGCAGGGATTTGGCCACCTGACTCCTATTAATGTCAATGAAAATTTAGGGGTAAGAAAAGCAATGTCTTTTC
Organism: Phoebastria nigripes; assembly: GCA_035582835.1. Taxonomy (NCBI): domain Eukaryota; kingdom Metazoa; phylum Chordata; class Aves; order Procellariiformes; family Diomedeidae; genus Phoebastria; species Phoebastria nigripes. The sequence continues at coordinate 674,924 of JAYKAV010003488.1, read as the reverse complement.
CCTCAGATCGTTTCTTCTTTGAAAGGAACCAGAGAACAAGACAGAGGAAATGAAAAGCAACTTTGTACCGCAGGCTGAGACCAGCAAGGCCTGCTGTTGAGGCAGGAAGTATACAGAAGTAGAACATTTGTTCGCTAAATGAGTGAGCCTCTCCACACGTATCAAAATAGGTAGCTATGAGACGTTCAGAAGGAAAAAAATTAGATTTTGTGTTTTTAAAATGTCATTAAAATATATATTTTTTAATTTTGCTCAGCTAAAATTATCTGTTGCTTATGATATTAATTTTGCTGCAGATAAAATTAGTTGTCAGACCTCTGTTTATGGCCTAATTACCTTTTGTAACAAAAAAAAAAAAAAAAAAAAGGGCAGGAGAAATAAAAGGAGTAACAATAAAATAGTTATCTACTTTCCAGCAAGGGAGGTTCTCAGTGATGTGTTACCTGTGTGGATTTCACCAGTGCTATGCGTGTGTGTCACATACATGAAACCAGATTTGCCTGGGCTGTTTTGCCCATCTGGGCAGTGCCAGCTTCTGCCTGCCCTCGTTTCCATGCCTGGGGACAGGCAGGACAGGCCAAACTGCCCTCCATTACTTCTGGAAAACTGGGAATCTTGAAATTATTTGAGCCCCTTTTAATAAGGGAGCAAGTCAGGGAAATTTGTGGACATCATCTTGAAAAAACAGCCACTGTAGAGTAAATAACTGTACTTTCTTTTTGAAATTTTGTCCACTTTGATTCCAGTTTTGGAAACAGTAAATCATTTTTATATTGGTTAGAAGCGGGTGCTAGACATGCCACTGAAAAGCTGCAAGACTTGTTAAACAAATGGACAGAGCCCAGTGTTACAGTGCTACGGATGTTAGAAACRAGCACATTTGGGTCTCATTTCAGTCTTCTCTACGCATATTGCCTGATCCTTCAGCAAGGAGGAAGTACCACAAACACCGAGCATATTTCTTAATAGCTTTTCCCATTACAGTAATCTGAAAATTTAAATCAATTCGTACAGCATTCATGTTAATCAAGTTGCAGCCACGATGCCATCTAAACTACAGGTCTACCTGGCAGAGCTTGGGAGCAGCGCATATAGAAGATGAGTGAATCTGGCCTCAGACAGAAGTTGTCCTTTGAAGCGTTCTGTGCAGCATTGCCACGAGAGCTGCCCAGCTAAATTTTTGAATATATTTGACGAACAAAAACTTTCTATCTGTGTTCATTTCACAAGATGTAAACATCTCTTTCGTGGTAGGAAAAATCCTGCTCCCTGGAAGTGATTCTAATCTAATCTGACATGCGGTATTTGTAAACGTACTTTAGTGTCCCAACCTATTTACAGTGTTTACATAAAAACCCCCGAAATCTCCACATTCCTTGAAAAGTTAATCCAGCACAAATATTGACTGGCTGTCAATTGAGCATTATTGACTTGCTCCAGGACTGTGCTTTATTGCCTTAACTGATGAAGCTTGTTTTCTTTGCTAAACTTAATTTCTTTTTGGCCCCATTTGGATGAAATACCCTTTGCTAGACTGCAACTCTTCCACTCACTGCTATGGGGATGCCTCTTCCAGTTAGCTAGAGTGGTAGGACAGCTGAAGTACTTTGCTGTGTGCAACAGGAACTTGCAGAAGGAAGCCAACAACCCAGTCTGTATTTTACAAAAAGGACCTGGGCCAACACCAGTCCTATCTCCTATAAACATTTAGTCCACACCAGCTCCAAAACAGCAATTGCCCTCTTTGCAACCACATATGGTTGTACAGAGCAGTGTTTCCAGAAAGGCTGGAAGGGTCCATGAACCCTTCAACAGGCTCTGTGAAAGGTAACTGTGAAAAGCAAACTGATAACCAGGAGGCTTAAATTCCCATTGTGGCAGTCTACACCTTCACTGGGAATTTTTTTTTTTTTTTTTTTTTTAAGGAATTCTAAAATTTTAAAAAGCTGAAAACCTTGGATGTCTTTGCCTCTTTTTATCAGGAACAGTACAAATCAGATTGTTCATGAAACACACACATTCATCGTATTTTGAATACCCAAGAAAACATTATTAATCATTTCATTTTTTAAAGTCTATAGTTTCTAGATACAGCAAAAAAGAAACCAAAAATAGCAACTTTCACAACATTCCCTGATTCTGCAACAAATTCCATCAAACGTTTTAAGTTCTGACCCCCAGGTCAAGTGAAACTGACAATAAATCTCAGGAAGGATTCGATATCGTTAAGCTGCAAAACCCAAAATCTATTATGAAAGATTTATCAACACTTATAAAAAATGAATCCAAAATGTTTCAGTTGGTGCAAGGAAGGACAAAAGGGTGGAATGGCAGACAGGGAATGGAAGTGTGGATCTTGAATGGCCATAGCAAGTCATAAAGCAGGTACTCCTCTCTGATCTCAAAACAACATTTAGGAAGGAATTTCCTAAAAATTCCAGTTAAGACAGACATAGGGGGTTTATTTGTTGTTGTGGGGTTTCTTTGTAAAGGAATGTAACAAAGCGGACACTTACACTTTGCAGGAGCGCTATCTGCTTCTCCACACGGGGATGCTTTTTGCACCGTGTACAACTCCAGGGCAGGATTTGGTGCCGAGACAGGATGGTGCCACCATCTGTTCCTTCTTCTGTTCTCATCAACAGTCTGGTGAGAGAGGGGCAAAGAGAGAAAAAAATGGGAATATGTCATATTGCTACATCTTCATTTAATATTCTTTATAACTTCTTATGTCTAGCTCAGGTGATGAGACAGTCCAATTCTTTTAATCAAACACACTCAGATTACCTTTTTGGGAACTGAACGAAGTCATGACAGTTTTGCTCTCAGATTGCCAACCACACAGCAAGTTTATTCTTGTCTAATTTGTTTATTTTATCCCTTACAAGTCACTTTTTCTACAAGACTTCCTTTCCTTTTAAATGGAAGGCTTCTTCTAAACATTTGATAAATGGAAGAATCTACCCTATAACACCAGCTATGTCAAGAATGCACCTGCCCTCTGTTAAGATACTTTGGCTAACTTAAATAAGGTTAAATGTTAATATTTTCATTAGTTTACTGGTTAGTAAGTTTTGGGGGTTGGGTTGTGGTTGTTTTGTTGTTGGTTTTTTTTTCCCCAAAGAAAAACAGGTCTTATTACAAATTTTACCTTTTTTTTTTTTTTTTTTTTAACAAAACATGTGTTATCATTCAAATCCTGTCAAATGAATTCAAGGTGTCTAAAGCAGTTTAGCTAACAGGCTCCACAAGCGTCACAGTAGAACCACCATATGTCCCCGTTTGAAGAGACTGTCTCCTCTGCTTTTCCTTCAGCAGACCCCGTGCTGCTCACTCTCATCCCCACCGACCACGTGAGGAACAAGAACAAGCGCTGTGTCAGATGGCAAGAGAGCAAAGCAGCGTTGCCCCCCCCAAAAAAACTGCTAAAGACCACCAACTGATTCAACAGTGGCTATCCTCTGCCAGATGTCACTAGGAGTTACCAGTTTCCTGGAAAATGTTATCTTAACAGGCCACTTCCTTTTCCAACAGCTTTAGCCATAGAAAATGAAATTCTTGATTTATCCAATAGGTCTGATGTTATCCTTATTCCCGTAAGTATGCTACTGCATGAAAAGTCATTGTGCCTCTGCAATTTAAGGGCTGATGTAACACTTGCAGTCATACCTCCAGCAACACGAAGTCTGCTGCTCTGCAGCAGCAGTTCTACCAAATTCTCCCATCCTGCCCCAGCCACCGGGGTTTCCTCTCGCACATACTTCTGTGGGAAATGTGCTCTGCTGCTCTTCCTCCCTCAGACCCGCTCCTGATCTGTGAGCTCAATCAGAACATGAAACACTCCATGTTTTGGGGTTTTTTTTGGCGGTTGTCATTGGTGGGTTTTGGTTTTGGTTTGTTTGGTGGTTTGTTTTTGGTTTTGGTTTTTTTTTGGTTTTGGTTTTTTTTTGTGTGTGTTTTTTTTTGTTTGGGTTTTTGTTTTTTTGTTTTGTTTTGTTTTTAATCATACTGTAACTGATATTAAAACCGTTTTTTAGTGGAATATGTATAGCTGCTTTCTGCAGGTTTCAAAAAAAAGGGTTGAAAGTATTCTGTAGCTGTTCGGTCGATTTTCACTTCTTGCTCCTTGTTCATACAGCTTACTTCAGGCACGGAAGGAGGAGCCGCTTGTGCTCCGAGACAAGCAGCACAAGCATTGTGGTGAGTGCTCACATGAGTGCAAACACAAACCCAGAGCACTCCACAACCTTCACTGGGGCTGCATGGTGCCCTCAAGAAAAAAGCTGTATCCCAGAGGTGTGCGCATACGTGTGTGTGCGCACACATGTGTGTGTGCGAGAGACAGGCAGGGGCAGCACGGGGGCCACAGGAGGGGGAATGTGCAGCACAACAAGCCTGGCTAACACTAGGTTTTTAAGGTGAGACATAATAATTTAACATACAGATGGCATATCAGTTTACATCTCGCACTGAGAGTTTGTGCTTCGTTATACCAGAAAAGGGAGAAGCAAATTATAACAGAGTCAGAAAGCCCCTGAAAAGCAAGGCTACGGGGGACCCCAGATGCACTTGAACCAACCACAATCACACCACCAGCATGAGGTGTAAAAAGTGCCAAAACAAGATGAAAACACTGACACTCCATATGTTAAAAAAGCTTGGGTTTTGCTGTAGCCCAAAATCCTTCTGTCCCCACATACCTGTACATAATAATAATAATCATCATCATAAAAAATAAGCCCTCAAGATCAAATAGTCAGTGATATCTTAAAAGAAAAAAAAGAAGACAGGCTTAAGAAACCGAATTCTTGTAATAAATAATGTATTATGAGTTAAGGAGATGAACTGACAAAGTGGTGCACCTCTAATCTCTTCCCTGCAACAGCAAGAAGAGCTGAATCACTCGCACAACATGTTTCTTTAAGCATGTTCAGGGATTGCTCCTACACTCTACTTTCTCTAAGAATATCATGCTCTACTAATTTACCAGATTGACTAAGCTACATATCAGCAGCATAGTCAGTTTTAACCTGTACTTTTATCTTGTAAAAATAAAATTTCTGAACATTCTCTTATTAGAATATAATTGACTATTTCAGGGCAGGTTTAAATCAGGGATGAGAGACTCAAACTATTTAACTGATGCAAATTCAGCTCTCTTTTTGGGGTTCAGAGGTAAGACCCTTCCTCACAAATCTCTGATGTTCAATGCTAAGTTGTCAAGCCTGGCAGCTGTGGCAGCCTCCTGATGGCTCCGACATCAATCTAATGTAAATTTTGCATGCGGCCCATACTCGGAGACCCACTGCAGCCCTGCAGTGCATCAAGGGCCATCTCACTCAGGATTCCCAGTTATTCATTTATTTCAAACCTGAAATGACACCTATCCACCTGAACAATGATTTTAAATAACAATCCATACAAGAAAAAAAATCCAGCGGCACGGCAAAGATGCCAGGCACATAAAGAAAATTAACTAGCCCATATTTCTAAGCAATAAATTCAATGTCACCTTTTTATACCTTCTGCCCCCTTGTCTAATGTCACTCAACAGATTCCTACCAGTGTCGTGCAGCTATTTCAGGCAAGGTAGGGGTAAAGTCCATGAGCAAGGACCTCCCACCTTAACACCAGTCCTGTGCTTCTCTACCAAGGGCACATCCCTTCAGTTCTTCCTCTCTTAGCTTTGCCATCTGGGGAAAAAAGGTCTCTGCAACATTCAGGACGTAAAAGCCATCATGCTGAAGTGCACCAGCTGATATGAAAAAATACACACCTTCCACGCAATAATTGTTGGAGGAGGGAACGCTTTTGGTGTAATACACCACACGTGAATTTTATAGTGAAAACTCAGGCAGCAATATAGAACAAAAGACTGCATGACGTGATGTTTATTTTTAGAATGAATGACAGTTTGGCATTCTGGTATGATAGGTGTAAACAGAATAGAACCTCTATTTTGCTTTTAACAGCCCAGAAGCTGGACAGATTTTTTTGTTGTTGTTGTTATGTAATTATTTCTAGTATGGTGTTAGGCCAAGAAAGCATWWMAACTTAAAAGGAAAAAAAAAAAAAAAAARRAAAARAAAAAAAAARAAAAAARAAARAARRAAAAAAAARAAARAAAAARAAAAAGAAAMAAMAACAGAGAGTTTTGTTAGTAATAAAGTAGCAGATTTCAAATTCCAAATTAATTATTTTTGTCATTAGTTATTTTAGTATGGCAGAGATTTTTGAATGATGCAATGATCATCAGAAACAACTGTGCCCACAATTATATCTAAATGGAGTTGTTACTGGTCATCAGCTCAGAAGACCACACTGACACAGCTAAGACTCATAATCCAAGTCAAACACACACAAGTAGGATAACTAAGAAAGTGTAAGAATAGTATTAAAGGATTAAGAAAATTCTAGAAAAAAAGCGGAGTCAGTGACAGATACAAGTAATTGGTTTTGAAAGTTTGACTTTTCTTCAATAGTGTTAGAGACAATCCCAAAGAGAATTTAGAAACGAGAACATATTTTGCAAAATATTTGCTTGTAGCACAGTGCTTTTGTATTGAAAATCAACTCACCTACCAAATAATTTTTGTTTAGAATAGAGGTTTTTTATGTCCCGCAGAATTCACCAACAGTCACCAATGCTCCCAAAGTCATGTTGGTTTGCACTGACGGAATTGCCTCATAAAGCACAAGGAGAAAAGAAATAACAGGGCCTGGAATGGCAGCCTCATATGTTCGGCCCTCTGCAGCCAGGATGTGCTGGCTTTTTTCTAGAATTCACACTTTTTCTCCTGTACCACATCCCACACTTCTGTTTACACTTTCTCATTATTGGTCCGTCTTCTTTCCCTACTAAAGTCTTGCATCCTCCTTCCACCTCACTCACTTTATAGCAACCCTTTTTCCCTTCCCGTCTTTCAGCTGGTTTATCTTCTCACCATACTGAAAGCGGATGCCAAAACTGCGAGCTGGTTTGGCCTTCCCAGTGCAGAGCAGTGGGAAAAGGAGTCATTGCTACAAACCTGCATGAGTGACAGCTACTGCTGCTGGCAAAGGCAGGAACTGCAGTTAGATTTTAAGAAAATTTTAAAAAAGGAAAAAAAAAAAAAAGGCAGGAGAGGAAAGGGGGGAAGACACCTTTTTTCAGCCCTGCTGTTTGAAAGATAATTGCTGTAATTTTGTCTCTCCTGAACCTTCTCGCTAGGCAAGCTTACTGAGGAAGGCAGATTTCTAGTTCTTAAAAGTGCAATAATTCACACTTCTCTAGAAGAAGTTTTATTAGTTTGAAATTTACACTTGACCATTTCTAAATTTTAGGACAAGACTTAAAATCTGAAAAAAAGGCAAAGAAAGAGAAAGAGGAAGATGGACAGACAAGAAAGAAGATCAAACCATATAGTGCTGGGAAAAAGAAAAAAAAAAAAAGACGACAAAGATTTTCACTTTGTCTGGCACAGTGTTTTCATGTTTTTTTAAATTGTTCTGTATTTTCACAGCTTCAGCTGATATTTCTGAAATATGGAATTTGCATTTTCTAGGGGGGGAATGCTGCCAAAGCTGTTAATCCCAGGCAGATGTAAAGTTGCACCACTATATTGTGATGTGGCTCCTTAAAAACAACTTAAAAGGATAAAAAAAACCTCAACAAAACAACCACCCAACAACCACCACAAATATTCACTAACCCATATGGTCAATAATTGCTGTTTAATAGTCCTCCTATTACAAACCTAAAAAGCAGCAGCCAGAATTACCAGTAGAGTATTAATAAACAGGAATGAGTTAATAGTGCATAAAGACCTTCTAGTGGAACAGTGGGGGAGTTGAATATTCTTTTCTTAAGTCAGCTGTAAGTAATTACTACATGGTGTGCTTCTGACTATTACCATAACAGAGCAATTGGACGTGAAGAATGGATAATAGTATGGACATGGAGGTATTTTTAGAATATCAGCAGTGAGGCAGGTAAATGCCCTACTCAGGCACAAACCTTTAAATAAGTTTAAATAACTTTTCCTAATGACACCTAGCCTGAGCAGAATTTTGAAAAGATCAATCTAATAAATTATTTAAAGTAACTTTATAAAGACATGCCTGTGATATGTAAATAAGGGAAACGGCAAAAAAATCCCACGCAGACATTAAGCGAGCAGCCAGCATTACGGTAACTACATAATCACAGGTTTCTCTCCGTTTCTTTTAGAGCAGTGCCTTCATCTGTTTGAATGCGGACTGTGCTTCGCTCGCTTCCATTGGCTGCCCAGGTGAAAGCTAAAATATTCAAATAAGAACTGTAACTGTGATTGCAGGAGTTGTGGGTTTTCTACAATTGAGTTAGTCGTCCTCAGTGATTTAATGATGCATATCATTTATTTTAAAATATTGTTATAGGAGCATTCACTGAGATGCAGCTTCGTGTTCAAAGGACTGTCCATTATGTTATGCAGGAGGGCTTTTCATGTACAACTACAGGCTGAGATATTGTCTATCGACACAACATATGCTCTCAGATAAAAACAGCTTGAGACTTCTGATTCAGAGAGTAGTAATTTTGAAAATGCACAGAAATATAATTTAAGGAATATTTTGAATTTTTCAGGCTATAGGTCTTTCTCCTGCTATGTTGCTACACAGGGCAGATGTTGATTTTTCAATTTGCAGGTTTGTTAAGCATCATGGAATGTTTTGGTTCTCAATCAAGAATATTCTTCCCAAGTGGTTGCAAAGTCCTACGCCTGAAAATAAAGGCATGTCCTTTTTGTTTCTCAGCAGCACGTGTTCTGCATGCAGTAGAAGCATAAAATAGATAATGCGATGCCATTTATCGGACCAATATATACATTTTAAGCCACAGGGTCTCAGAATGCAATGTATTTGCAGGTTATGTTCTACAAACACAGTTTATATAAGACAAGAGGCAATTCCATTTACAGTGTGTCATACAAACAGTTCTATTCAGAAAATTAGTATATACCATGCACGATGATGTCCTCGGTATTGTGTCCATCCACTGATGTGCCACTGTATCGGTCAGCTACCAATGACCTTATAAAAGCAACAGTCCCTGCATACATAATTTTAATGATGAACAGCATAGCAGGTGAGAAGTATGTGCATATATGTTCCCTCTTCCTCAAAGTCTTCATTTCTTATTTGCATGCATACCAACAAACAGGATAAAATAATTTTGGCTCCCCTCAAGACAACAGAGATTGTGATGCTGAGTTCCCCCACAGTATTTGCTATCTCCAACAGCGGTTTATGGCTAATATGCTACAATGTCATTGACATTAGTCCTATATTTTCATGTAACAATTAGATACAGCTATAGAAATCACATTGTGCCAGATCCACCTCTGCATAAAGTTGCTGACTTCAGGGCATTTTATCAAGATGGGTTTGGYCCTTTGCAGTCTTCTACCCCATTAAATCTGAAGATTATGTGTTGTTCTTAGTCAGTCCACTGTTATCATAATGGAGAGCTGATGTTATAATGTGGGTCAAACAAACAGCTAATTGTTCTTGGGCATGGCTTGAGCAAAAAACAGAATGGAGAGGCTGAAGACGTTAATAACAGTCCTTGGTGCGATTACAATAGATAGCTTCTATCAGAGGATTTAAAAATCACTTTGCAAGCTTTGCAAGCACATTGCTAAGTGTTTTGATACTCCCATTTGAAAGTGAGACCGTCATCTTAAGACCGTGCTCATACATTTAGATACTGGAGCAGTGAGAGTTTAAACCATCAAGAAAGCAATACATGATAAAAGGCAAGCTTTAGAGAGTCACGCTAAATGAACTAACTTGGAATCAAAGCAAAAGTTTGTGAGGGCGTTTTTAAACAAACAAGCTAAATAAAAAGAAAACAAGTAGGCAACACAGTAAGAATAAAAAATGCTGGGTTTTGGTGGGGTTTTTTCCTCAAAAATTAAAAAAAACACATTTGCTGCTTTCTATCATTTTTCTGCTCTACTACGCATCCAGCAACTGCTTTTGCAAAAGGATGGCACAAAGAAACCTATGTGCATGGCTAGAGCTCTCCAGTCAAGACCAGGACTCATCACAACATGCTGGATTGCAGGAGCAGACTTTCTATATGTAAGCAGTTTCAAGCAAAGGACTGACTTCTCACATGCCTAGAAAGGGTTTAGGATATTTCTGGTACTGTGGACACACACACACACACACACTTCCACACTTACACACACATTTATTAGAATATTAAACAATAATACCCCAGGCTATATCCTGTATGGAAAAATCCTATGGAAAGGTAGAGACTTACAGTCTTAAGCAGGCAAGGCAGAGAAAGGGTGAGAAGGGAAACACAAAGAAAAGTGAAGTGGTGACACAGAAGTCACAAAATTGCAGCTGGAATCAAGGTCACCCAAACTGACTCAGAAACTGATTACAGGCAGAATAAATCTGCAGCTCTGGAGCTGACGTGGGAAGGGGGGGGTGGGAGGCTGTGGCAAAAGTATGAAAAATAAGGTGACTTAACACTGCTGAAAAAGTTTCAACACACAGGAAAACAACGCAAAAACGGATCTAAAAAATTGTCAGCCAGAGTTGAAGGCACAGAATGCACAAGAGCATGGTAGTTGAAAAGACAACTGGTTTTCTCTTTTGGTAGATAGCGTTACAAAAATATTATTGCCCAAGTTCCCTGCATCTTTCCATTCCTCAGCCACATTCTTCAGAGGTCTTTCTGTAAGGACCAAGAGGGATGTAGTCAGCAAAAAGAGGACAACAGAGGCATTACCACTTGTCTAGGACATTTGACGTATTTATGGAGAATGAAATTCAATTGTCTAAATTAATTAGCCCTAGGGAAATTGTTTTGTCGTTCTCATTCAAGCTGCTACTCAGGATGCATTCTGTCCTTCAGAACAACCTGAAGCTGGGTCCTGCAGTGTGAATTCTTCAAAAACAAGATAATGGATTATTTTAAAATGATTCTTCAGGAAGACTGGATATATTTTTAAGTTTTCCAGTGTGGCACACTGGCCTTACGTCTTCCAGCTTAAAATAAAGTGGAATCACTGAATCAATAGTTGTATGTAGAAGTATTTGGGTTAACAAAATAGTCCCATTATACATTTCTACAACACTAAACTTCCAGAAGAATCCCCAAGTCATCTGAGACCAAAACACAACTTTGATCAAGGTATCAGTCTCTCCTGTCCCTGCAGTGTCCCTTGGATCTCTCTTGAGAAAGTACTGAGCATATTCAAACCTCCTTCAGCGATGGGCTCAGTGCTAAGGTGTTTAAGGTCCATGATTATGCATAATTTCCTTAAAATGGCCTATTTTTGCTTTCTTGCTCTTGAATGAGATAGTAAAATGAAACACTTTTTAAAAAATCATTCATGCATGGCTGCAATTGTTACTCGTATTTCATTGGCACCTCAAGATCTCAGGCAGAAGTGGGACACTGGTCTCAGAGCATGTATGAAGAGACCATCACCTTCCCCGAAGAGCTTTCAGTTAGACAAGAGACACACACATGGGAGGAACTATATGGTATCCTTATCCAATATTGTACAGAGTGAGCAATTTGTCTGAACACTGAGACTTTATAAAGTATGCGACGTAACCTTTCAAAGGGTGATGAAGGAAGAACTTCAAAGATTGCAACAATTTTTAATTTTATTCACCCATCTACATTTATGTCCAATATAACCTAAGGGCTGCAAAGAATCACCTTCTGTCCCCACTTTTGCAAATGTAGTCACTTGGCTTAGTCACATATTGGGGGATATTCTTTTGATAGGGAACAGCGTAATTGTTTTGCAAGCTGAACTGAGAAGCAGATATTCTAGCTGCAAAAAATAACACAGCAACCTGCTCATCACTGGGCAGAGGTCTTCAGGCTGAGACAGTGCCTCCAAGTTTATCAAACACTTCTGCCCATGAACCTGCATCAAAGTTGCTTTGACCACATTAATCTCAAGTCAGCTGCTTTTCATTTATGCCTCAGCTTCACCAAGACACAATATCAGAGAAGGTGGTGGATCCGAGGGGATAGGCAGTATTGACATAGTAATGAAATCACAGCCTATAACATTTTGTGGTCTGTGCCCACGGTTTCAGCTGTTGAATAAGATCAGTAACAGGCCTGGGACGCCCGTATTAGAAGAGCAATTTGGAAGAAAGGAAAGAATGAGAAATTTTTGCAGCACTTCTGAGCAATCTCTGAGGAGAAACAAAGTCGTGGTCTTCACAGGCGCCCACGTTTGGCTAACAAGGCTCCTGTCTCCCATGGCCCATGTCACATGGGGTCTTGATCAATTTGTTCGCTATCTGGAAAAGTTGTGTTAGCCAGGGAATTCTTGAAGAACAAAAAATTTACCCAAGACTGAATAGAATCGGGACAATGCGATACAACCTGTACCCAGCTCTCTGCCTCACTCCTTTCAGCCTTGCTACAGGGATGATTCAACTACCTGCGTTTCAGGGGTCAAACTGCTGTATGTTAAGAGAAAGCAGCATTGTTTTGGGGTACGTGCAATGCTGAGCTGAGCACCCCAGTGGGTGGATAGCTAGGGGTTGGACAAACAGCAAGGGCTACCATACGCTGCAACAGTTCCCATTTGTCAATCAGGGACCCCCAAACCACCATAACTTTTGCAAAGAGGCATCACTCTCCCATTTCAAGTAAGATTTCCACATTTTTACTTCTGCTCTTTGTTGGCCAGGAATTCATCATGTGTAATTGCCATTCATCCCATGCACTGCACAGTTGTGTGTATGCTGTGACTCAAAACCACTTCTAGAAAAGCAGTTTTGTTTCAAGTCCAACTTCTGATTTCATGCAGTATCACTCATTAACTGAGCAAAGCTGACACCAGCCTCATTTATTGGAATATAACAGCTAGGCCTCATTTTACTCACTTGCACTGACACGACGACCTGGAAATATTCCCACCTCTCCCTACGATTCTTCTTCTGGTTTTTCTTCAGCTGCTTGAAACATGCACTGCTTTTCCCTTTCTGCCTTGCTATCATTCCTACTCTCCAAACACACTTTTATTCTTCTCCCACTTAATTCATCCTTCATAATTACATATTCCCTTAAGATTCTTTCCTATTAGCCAGGTTTCTTAGTTACCCCTAATGGGCCATCCACTTACAGGTACCATCATTTGCCAACCTGATCACATTTCTCCATGTACTGCAGTTTGAAGGGTAGTTTTCATTTTCTGTTAACTCTTCACAAGGTACAATTTTTCTTAGGCTGTCCCCAGACTGCAAAGGTTCTCAGTGCCTTTACCACAGCCCATGGCAGCCAAGTTTTAAAATGACATCTCCCGTTACTTCTAACTTCGTGGCAAGGTGTCCAACAACAGCATAGCAGTGCGGAGATCACCAAAAGACTAAAAGCTGATAGACTCTTCCCAAGCCTTGCCAGAGATACACAGTTTGGGACAAGCCGCCTTGCTGCTTGCTCAGTTGGGCCTGTAATGGCTGCAGGGAGAGTATCTGAAGCTGGGAAAAACAGTCAGGCCTTCCAAAAATAGAGAAAATTAACAGATTGACATTCTCAAAATCCTTTTATTTTTATGTTATTGCTAGCTTTTATTAAAAATATTGTTAAAATCCAACCTGTTTCTATGGAGAGGTTCAATTTCGACAGAACAGAATTTTCTGATGGAAAATGTTTCATCATAAAAAACGTTCAACCAGCTCTACTGATAAATTTCCAAGTTCTTTTCCTAACTAGGGCCAGGGACAACTATATGAATGTCTCCTGAGGAAAAGGAGTTCCTTAGTTGGAAAAAGGCAAACTGTTTATTCTTCCTTGGAAAAAGACAAACTCTTTATTCTTCCTTGGAAGTATGAGCAAAGCAGCAGCTGATTAATAGTGAAAGCAGTATCAAGAGAAATGTATGCTAAGTTTCAGCACAGAATTAATTTCTATGGGTAAATATGTATAAATTCCTTACAGTAATAGAATGTGCTGCAAAATTCAACAGATTTCTCACCATAATGGTGTAAGTAATCAAGGAATATATTAAGGAAGAATAACAAGAGGAGAGACTGAAAAATACCTTTCAAAATTTCCTTTACTGACTACATGATGTTGCTACAGGAGTAGTCCATATATTAACTTCATTCTAAATTTTTAGACTAGTAGATACAAGGAAGCAAAACCCTCAGTATCTGACTTCAGTAGATCTATATCCATTTACAAATTCTGAGGATTGTCCTGATCAGTTTAATGACAAGAGAGAGAGATGTACCAAGTATTTTAGTGAACACCTCACAGAAAATATTTTGGCAATTTTCAGTGTGACACCTTTCAAGCTTCTTGAAATAAGGGCTACACAGCCGGGGGTGGGGGGAGGAAAATCCAAAACCAAAATGCTCCCCTGCCCCATCCTCACATAGACTGCTAAAGAAGTTCAAAATTCATGGGAACTGAGCATGCAAAATCAACCCTGAAGGCCAGAATTGACCATACTCTGAATGAGGAGACTTCTTGGAAGAAAATTTAAGATTTAATCCACTTAAAGTAGAACAGTCAATTGATAGCCTGTTTGCCACTGAGTTCACTTATTCAACAGCAACAAAAATAATGCCGCAATTACATTCATAAATGAAATACTATATGTAAAGGATTAGCTCAAGCTTTTTGAGCTGAATTGTGCTCTGTAAAAGCCACATAGCCTGCCTAAAAATCCTAAATAAAGTCTCGCTGACATGCACTATTTATTGACATTTAGATAGTGCCAGTACATAAAGCAAATATTTTAACCTTTTTCTGCACCTCAGTATTCCAGTCTCAGTTTCTAATAATGACATTAAACAGTTCCTAAATTAAATGCTACTACACTATTTCCCAAAATTGTGAAAACAAAACAGAGCAAAACACAATACAACAGCATTTTTTGAAAGATGTAATGATCAGCAAAAACAATGCATAAAGCCATTATTTTTTGCCGGGCTTTGTTGTGACAGTTACCATGGCTAACCCATTAACATATTTGCTGTACAAGTATGGTCATTCTACGGCCTTAATTAACTTTCAAGTGGAGAGTACTGTGGCTTACCACTTATTAAATATCCACTACAATAAGTTACAGTTTTACCCTTCCAACCTCACTTAGCCAAGACACCTAGAAGAACCAGCTTTCTATCTGACTATAATTTTGTAATTGCTTTTTACTGAAATTATGTTGAAACTGGACCCCCTATGTAAATGTATTTTGCCTGGTTCATCTGAAATTGGCCACCCCTAATCAGATCTGGTTGATATTTGATTGAATAAGTGGAAAATTAAGTTTCTCTCTGATAATGCTTTGCTTTTTCCTCCCTTTCATTATTTATAATGTAGGCATTTTTTGTTGAAATTTGAAAGTATGCCCCCTAGAGAACGGCAGAAGACAGACACATCAGAAAGGCTGCTTTGAAAGCTAATCTACTTCTAGTACAACACACAAACAGTGTAGTTACACTAAGCAAAGCTAATTTCAGCAAGCACTTTATTCATGAAGAAAGCAATGTGATTTGAGATTTAATCGAGTCAGAATTAGGTTTTGTGATTAGCTAGGCTGAGCTGTTAAGGTATAGTCATAATGATATCATTATTTCCACACACCCATGTGGCATGAGCATCGTCAAGTAGCATAATGCTCTGTATGTTTAAACTTGTATACTGCCAGCTAAAAGCAACTGAATCCACCTCCATCAGGCGTTCCACTGAGTATAAAATAGGACTTGAGTTCAGAAGAAAAAATACTTCTACAAAGGGAACACGTGAAAAGGCCACAGGAGTGCACAACTGAAAAATACATAAAAATGCAAATTTCCCTAAACTTCATCTTTGGATGGACTGAAGCATAAGTGAGAACTTCAACAAAGCTATAGAAAAAGATGACAGGTCTGAGTTTCAGAAATTTAAGACAGCAGTAGGATTAGACACTTTGGGTTGTCTTCGCATACATTTCTTATGGGAGTTAATTCCATTTGACATGCAAGACCAAAGCAAGATTACAGAGGCATAGCCCCATGGCGAGGTGTATGCTGTAACTAAAAGCTGGGATTTGAATAATTGTGCAGGCTTACTCCAAGAATCAGGCGAGAACAGAATGAATGGATTATTACAAGGAACTTTGTACATTTTTAACTGCTGGACTTAATAAAATACCCTGTGTGTAAGACTGGTATTATGGTCCTCTGCACTCACTCTAGTTGAAGGTTGTGGTAGGATCTATCAAATATGAGAAAAAACAGAAGCTGTTAAAAAAGAATGTGTAATGAAGAACTGGGCAGGACCGTGCCGCACGTGATTTTCTGAGGGAAGCAAATTTGGAGAGCTTTAGTTCAAAATATTCAGGCCCCAAAAAGTTAAAGGGAATTCATTTCCTGTATAAAAGAAGGTTGAAGGAACACAAGAGATAGGATCGGAAAAATGAGGGGACCAAAAAAAAAAAAAAAAAAGGTGAGTTTTTATTTCACTGTTTCAGCTTGTTAGCTAGGTCATTTATTACGGAGAAAGATTACTAATCCACACATCATTTTTTTTTAAATTGACCTCTTCCCTTTGTGTCTGTGGAAGCACTTGTCTGTAAAAGGAGGTAATAGCTGACTGCTCCTTAGAGTCAGTGCTGCTTAATTAACTGTCCAGTGAGAATTATTGAAATACTTATATAATTCTTATTTAGCACTCATTAAAGTGAGGGATACAAATGCTGGACAATGAGAGGTTCAGGAAGGCTTTGAAAAGAGGGAGTTAGTACTCTAATAGCAAAGAATTATGAAAGCCTGCCCATTAACGGTAACAGAGCAGACCTTTCATTTTAAAAGTCACTGACTCGGATCTGGACTTACTTGATATTTTTTAAAAAGCTCCTTCATCTAACCCCCTAGCAATAGACGATCTCTGATTCCTCCTGCCATCGCTAACCAGACTGCGCAGTAGGTGCACGAAGGAGGTAAATGACACTTCCGCACCACCGTCACACAGCCCCGTGCACCCTCAGCTGGGTGCGGCACAGCTTTCGCCCCTCCAGCCTGCTCACAGCCCCCATGCACACAGAAAGCTCATCAGCCACTAAGAGCATACCAAGATAGGTAAGAGAGAACCAGTTGCAATGATTTGTACCAAAACAGTATTAGCAAAGTCCATGTACTTTCTTAATGCAGGACTTTCCTTGCATAAAACACGTTTATGAATATCAGTACGCTACATACAAAGAAAATCTCTGGTGATGATCATTTTGCCCAAAAAAAACCCTCTATGTCATTTCAATGGGTGCTTTGGAAGCCTGCCATAAAAGGTGATGAATATCCGAATAACTTGGCAGCTTCCAAAATGGAGATGAAGAGCCTGCTGGGTATTGAGCAACGGCAACATTCAACACCACCTATAACTTACTCTGTGACATGGATTATGGCAATAATAGACTATTGTACAGAAAATGAGCTAAATTCATCAGTACTTTTTACAAGACAGAAAGAACAATGCATGTGCATCTTCCATGCACAATAAAATCTTTTCAGAAATAGCTGGCTAAAAAGAATTAATTGGCCCAATTTCAGTATGTTTCTTCTAGCAGAACTGGGTTTACAGAGGCCATATGCCTCAACAGTTTGTCCTCAGAAAATTTACCAACAAAAAAGAACAGCGTTATCATCATCTTAGAGGCTTTGAAGGTTCATTCCTCCGCAGAAGGTGTGCTCCATTCCTCTCTAATCTGTATATTGTCAAAAGTTCTTGAATCTACAGGAATTCACTTAGACATGAAGCTCAGATATCCTTTCTATTCATATAATGATTGATGAAACACAAGGGAAAATAAATTGAATTATGTTAAATCTCCCAGGGAAACATAATTAAGCTGTAAAGCATTCCCTTGAAATCCTTGTATCACTCAGGCTGTGTCTCCTACTACATGATCAATAATAATATTAATTAAAGACAATTATTTTGAAGGACTGGCATGAACTTTCAGCTTTTACTATGTTTTATACTATTAAAAGCTGAGGATTTGTTTGGCTATCATATCTGTGAAATCCTTCTGTATTTCCAGTACAAGGTTTCTAAAGTATCGTGGCTGGGATTTTTGCTTTCTTTTTTGGTACCTATTGCTGTTCTAAAATCTGTATGTTTGTATATAGTTCAGTATACATACATTACAGAAACCACACTGAAGATAACACAAACATTACAACCTTACCCTAAACACAGAAGCTGGCCAATTGCATGGATTATGCTGGTTTCAATTTCTCTTCAACTGGAATCCTAGGCAATAAATATTTGTACATGGCAGTTATATTAAATGACCAACAACAACATATGCCTCCATCACCAAATCAAAACATGGCATGTACTTCCAGTTCTCCAAGCAGAAGATGAAGCAAGAGTTCTGGGAGAAAAATCATGGCAGACACGGCTCAAAAAAATTTGGGATCAGGAGATAGTAGGAAGAAATCTAATTTGATACTAATTAGGAAATAGTGCCATCAATTTTCTGAAGGAATTTTGCCATAGATGGAATTTGTGGACAGAAAGGCCTGGGAAAAAATTTGGTTGGGGAACAATAACTCTTGTCAATGCAACAAAATTATGTAGAAGACAATTGTGTGTTTTTTACTACCTATAGATAAATATAAATAATTAGTGTGTGTACATATACACATATTTTTAGTATATATATTTATGAATATATATATAAAAGACTATAAATACATTCTGGTTTTAATAACATACCCTTGCTTATGAAGGGTCATGCTAAAAAAAAAAAAAAAAAAAAAAAAAAAAAAAAAAAAAAAAAGTCCTTTATAGCTTGGCCAGAAAAATTAACTCAAATGAAATGGTGAAGATGACATAAAAAACATGGCAGTTCTGAGTAAGTCTAAAATTCAATCACAGGCACCATTCCTAAAGAGTGACCAAGACTTTCATCAAATGTCATAAGCACTGTGCTGTGGATTTTTTTCAGAGAGAACTCTCACCAGGCAAAGAGCTTCCAGTTTCACAAATGCTTGTCATAAACATATATGGAAGGGAGATGGACTTCTCAAATATGAAAGCATATATTACAAAGAATACAAAAGGCTTCTGAAGAAAGTAGACATTGAATTTTGAACACTAAATACTATTATGAAAGCCATAAATAGAGCAACAGTAATTAGAAGAATTCCTTGGTATGCCTGAAACCGCAACAATAAAGCAGTTTAGCAAAATAACAGGATCCAAGATGTAAATAAGTTGGGTGTTTGCTTGTTCTTTTAATAACAAAGGCATTGAGAAGGCAAATTTCAGACCCTGCAGAAGGCGGCAAATAATTTCTCCCCAAAGACAGAGGAAAGATTTCTCAAATGAGCTTCATCCTAAAAAAGATCAGAGTAAAATATATGAAGCAAGATGACATAATGGGCTGTTGCTTAAACGCAGCCACCGATAGTACCCTATTCTGAAAACTAGGCTGTGGGTAATTGAATGTAAGATGAAGCAAAAATATAGAAAAGGCCAAGCTGAAGCTGAAGAATAAAAATGCAGTGTGTGTAACAGTATTGAGAAGAGTACAGCTCTGTAGAACTGATTAATAAGAAGAGCAGTGAACAGTACAGAGTGGATTTGCAGAGATTAGAACGTTGCAGGCTTTGTCCAAAAGATTGTATAAAGTTCTTATTGGGTTTGAATTTAAATAGGGTAAAATTTATCTAACACTATTAATGTTTCCCTTTGACCTTTAAATATATCTTCCCTCTACCCCAAAAAAAGGACACTTTAAAGTAAAATATGTTTACACTCCACTATTTCATACTGCCTGCGCATGTGTGCGTGTGCATATGCGTATGTGCAGAGTCTATTATATTCCTTTGCACTATAGTAAGAAATCAAGAAAGCCATTACAAATAAACTGCTTTAACACTGGCAGTCAAATTCAAGAGAACATACACTTTCATAAACCCTTCAAGTCATGTTCCTGCATTAACAAGTCCAAAAATTAGAAGTACAAGATTGCATAGTAGGAACTTGGTAATTTTTGTTTCAAAGCTCTCACAAACACTCCACTGGAACATGCATTGTCGCATGTGGCAGCACCACCTCAGAGAAGTTTAAATCAGTAGTAAGAAATTTTTATGAAGAGATGAAACAAAAATGGACTGGGCAGTAAAACTGAAGATAATAATCAAAAAAACAGAAAACTACAGGCAGCAACAGGACACTGAGTGGAGATGGCAGCATCAGAAAAACGTTAACATTCAGTGACAAGTTAATGATAGAGACCACCATTACAGACAGAATTAAATATTTAATGGATAGAATCTAAGGGAAAGACACCAGATTTAATTTTCTGGTTGCAATGCTGCTTTCAAGATGTCTTTGGGGCAGGACTCCTATACCTCAGCTATTGTGTTTTGGAGAATTTATACCACTTCATCATACGAGATATGGAGTTGTGCT
The DNA here is from genome assembly GCA_035582835.1 of Phoebastria nigripes. Classification (NCBI taxonomy): domain Eukaryota; kingdom Metazoa; phylum Chordata; class Aves; order Procellariiformes; family Diomedeidae; genus Phoebastria; species Phoebastria nigripes. Next base: position 654,499 of record JAYKAV010003488.1, on the reverse strand, counting down.
CAGTCTGGAAACACTCACAGTAGCCCCAGCTGGGAAAAGCAGGCGGTTTTATTTCCGTCAAGGTGAAACATTTGCCACAGACTTAAACCCAGAAACAATCAGAGAGAAAGCCACAAGGACAATGGTGTTCCTAAAGGCAAAGCACATCATGACTAGCAAAGAGAAGACATTAAAATATTTAAAACTATCTGTGCAGTTCCAATGAAGAAACATGCTGTCAACAACAGAAATTGTTGCAACCTCTTGCCATTTTGGAGAGGGGTGAGAAAGGATTTTTAAGATGCAGTCATAGCAAGCCAGATTTTTCTTATCTAACTTTCCCTGTCTAAAAGGTACAAATTAGAAACCCAACTCCCTATACAGTCTGTGAAGGGGGACAGGCATAGAACAAAGTGAATCATCCTGTAGAGGTGACCATCTCTCTTCATGGACTACACAGGGCCAAGAGGATTAGTCTAGAATATGGATATGCCCAACATTAAGGGAGGTGAATCCCACCTTATACACTCATCCAGAAAGCTGGAGAGTTGACCTAGCTAAGTCTTACCTTCAGCCAGCCTTAGCTGGTGCTCCTCTAGAGATTTTGGATACCTCTATAAATTCCCCTCTGGAGTTTGAGTAAATTTCAGGATTTGGAAAAAAATATATATAATCTCTTTAAGACATGAAAAGATAAAAGAAGGAAAGACTAATTTTAAATGTAGCTTTTCCTGCCTCCATGCATGCTCACCAATAGCTTTTCCTATATACAAAGTTGACTGAAGGGAGGGGTGGGATTGAATAACAAATTGATGTGATACAATCACATCATTCACAATCACATAATGGACTATATCCCAATTTTCAAAAGGCATAAAGTATCCTCATTAATACGATAAGTGCAGCAGTCAAATCAGTACTATGATTTTATCAGGGTTTTTGACTGTACATGAATTAGAATATAAAATGCATACAGAATTTTTAATGGGAAGGCTTTAACATTCTGTGAATGTATTTCTTACTGTCATTTACATCACATTAAAGTGAAATTCCACATAAAAGCATAAAGAGAATACTCCATGTCCTAAATTACAGTTTTTCATAGTTGTCATGTCCACATACTGTGAATCTATTCACAAGCTGTAATATTATCTTAAATCTGAAAAGGGTAAGGTATATCTCTGTTTGTTTGGTATGGCTGGCAAGTGGAGTTTGTTGCACAATAAGGTCAGATGGTCAGGATGAAGCCTACGGAGATCTTTTAGGGATGCAATTGTATTCACTGCCTGTTCTACAACAAGTTGCTAAACACTGGACTTCTAGTTCTCATTCTCAGCAGGGTGCTAAAATCGTTACTGTGTTCAGAGAGATGTTGTTATCATCTTCTTTTAGCTCCTTTCATTTTCCCACCTTGCTTTCAGAACATTAGTTTAAAATAAAGTTTGCCAGTGAGTATTTGTCTTTAATTCCAAAGGGATGCATTTAGTCTTTAAGAAGTAAGTATATATTATTTCTGTATGCATCTACTTCACATTAATTTTACCATAAAAACTAGCAATATCAGTTTTTACAATCTAACCTATTTTCTCAGATCCAGTAGTTTCATGCTGCTTCAGATTTGATTAATCTCAAAGAAAAAGAGCCTGTAAACTCAGATTTGTTCTATACTCATCACACCACCTGGCACAGACTGAGTGATGTTTCTGACCAACATATTATAGTTGGTCTAAATTCTTCTCAACTCTAAATGCTGTCAATTAAAACATTGGGTTTTTTCCCAGCACAACTGGAAATGTTGGACTGTAATATAAGTCCTGGAATGTAAGAGAACGTAACAGGACAATGTACCATCCACAGAACAACACCCTGCTGCCTTCTGGCTGCAGCTTTTCAAACAGATGCAGGTTAGCTGCTTCTAGAGGAACAGCAGCTATGAGCTTTTCAGTAGCACACTAGGAACTTCCTTAGATGCTGAACACATAGGAACCCCAGAAGCTCTTAGTGGTACTCTGATATTCAAACTCAGAGTTCTTTCCCTCATGAAAAGGCGTCTTGCAACTTCAGCATCTACACGTCCTTATTGTAATCTGTTACTTGTATTGCACCACAGCAAAAACACACGGTTACTCCTGCCTCTCTCCATTTGGCTGCCTTGGAGTACATGCAGCACCTCTGTTAGTGACTCTCCCCAAACTGGGCTCACTGACCTTTCTCAGTCTGCAGTCATTTGGTTTTCTATTTCTTCTACATTACTTTAGATTTTTTTTTTTTTTAATATTCTGATGTTGACGAAGGCATCACCTTTGTGGGATCAACTGTAGGATTCCAGGGCATACCAAATAACTGCTGGACTTTAAACGGTGAAAGTTCACATACTTTTCTTTTTCATTCTTTTCTAATTTTCCAAATATTGGATCTTAATTTTCTGTTTCTGCCACCCCCCAGCCCCCCTATCTCAATAACTTCCCATTGGATCTACTGGCATCTGCAAGGACTTTTTTCAGCATATGTAGCATCCAAACATTTGGGGGGAGGAAAGATATGCAGCATCAAAGTATCTGGGGGAGAAAGAACAGGAAATTTTACTGGATTTGTGATAGAAGCAGCTACAGCTTTAGCTGCATCTCTTGCCTGTGAATTTACAGATACTTTCAGGCCAGAGAGTAGCAAATATCGGCATTGCTATCTTCAGGTTCTAATAATCATTCATCCATGCTGGGGCAGGAACGTTACTTCTGGAAAGAACCACACAGACTGTTGCATATGATCAGTGCTGGTTTTAGTACTGCATAAATCGCTAAAAGACTGAGGACTTTTATTTAGTCAATGTGAAATAAAGAATTTGTAGGAAGTGATACCTCCTGCAACTGTCTTTTTGCAGAACAAACAARTCTGCTACTTGGTTGCAGAAAAGGAGAAAGAGAAGTGAGAATGGTGCTTCTGACTGAATCTGCCAGGAGCAGGTTATGAAGAAAGAAAACACCCTCCCTCCTTTCATCTTTATCCTCAATATACACAACCACATGTATCCAAGTCACTGGAAGTCTGTATGTCAAATACTCATCATTTCAGTTACTTTATTTACTGTGCCATATTGTGCAGTTTTCATTAGGAAGAAAAAGTCCTCCGAGCATGCACTTCCCAATATTGGGAATGAGGACTTTAAAGAATCTACCATTGGCTAAACAGCTGCAAAGGAAAGTAGATCTTGCCCATCACAGGTTTCTTAATCTGTCTGAACGGCCAGGCAGAATACCTGTTTAAAGGTCTGCAAGAAAGGACCACTTTGAAACATCGCACTGGGAATTGTCCTTGCCAAAGGAGATGCTTGTGCGCTAACACTCATGCAAGATGATCTGGTATACCTGGAATGTAACTAGCATCCAAATAGTTAGCACAGGGTACCTCAAAGAGCAAGCTGGAGTGACTGGGGACACAGGCACGCTGCTCAGTGAGAGGGAAAAGGGGCATATGCCCTTATGCATAATACAGCAGCTTACTGTGAGCCACAGCGCTCACTCTGTGCCAGCTGCATGTGTCGAGTCCTGATCACACAGGTCCTCTCTGATTCCTACCCCTGAAGTGCATCTGATTTTTAAGAAAAGGACAATTCTACCCATCCCATGTACAAACTCTCAGAGATCATTTTCCCAACATTTACTATCAAGTGACTGTACATAACAATCAGAAGCCTCTCATGCATGACAGCCCAACCAGCATGGTGTTTTCATAAAGATCCTAGTAACACCCTGTGTTACTTTGCTGCTCCAAGTCTTTCTCCTCCTTGCTAAAAACCATGATGAAAGCACATTTCTTCCCCCCGCAGCTTGTTTTATTTTTTTTCCAGACCTCTACTTTCTATCCTTCCTGATTCCAGACACTATAGAATGAGAAAATATTTAGAGTAACTTGGGGCAAATATTTTCAAAATGATTTCTATAGATGTTTTCTGTCAATCCTGTAGTTCAAGTCAAGGAGTTACAGGGCTGATGAACAACTGAAAATCATAGTCCTGATTAGGGCATGGTATTACTGAGCATTGCACAGATGAGAGCTTACCCAGTCAGCTTTAATCTTGTTACATCCAGAAATTAAGAATATTCAGATTCTTGGATTGTGAAAAATCCAAGCAAAACCCAGCGTATTTCCATAGATAATACCGCTATCTAATTAATTAACTGAATATTAATCCAACAGGTGCCACTTTTTTCCAAACCAGAAAGGAATCAGTGCATTACTGTGGTGTTAAGTGGTGTGGTATCAGTTTGCAGTATCATCTTTTAGGTGAGATATGAAACAGAGGTCTGATCTATAATCGTATTCATAGATCATAGGGTATATTTTAATAAGTGTTAAGGCTGGCAGGCTGTACTGGATTTAATTTTGACTAACTCAGTTTCAACTCTAAAACCTCCTTTGCAATTTCCCTTGAACGTAGAAGACGTACTCACATACTGCTCTAAAAATGTTGTCATGTCGCAGTTTATGAGGAATACTGCCATGCTGAAAGCGCTGCATTTCTCTCCCAGTGAGTTTAATCCCACACACAGGGGCAAAAGGGACAGGACTGTTTTCAAACCTGACCTTCTAAGGTAAGCAGTGAGACAAACACACTCAAACCTAAGTTTGAAAATTATGTTTGTGCTACTAAAAGGTTATTTTACAGTTCTTTAGTGTGAAAGATGATATATAAATATGGAACATTTCATGAGACAAAGCTACAGAAGCAGTATTTTATAATTTTAAATACAATCTTTTTTGTCTTTCAGCATCTTTCAGTTCTTCCTATGAATGCCTTTGGCTCTAATGAGATAAAACAAATCAAATAAACATGAAAAAAAAAAGAATTACAAACAAATGAGTAACAATGACTTTTACATGTACAGTAAGTTGATGAGTTAGCCTGTTTCTATCAGAAATTCAGTGTGCACATATGATAAATCTGATCAGCTGTTTGCATGTAAGAGATATGCAAGTCTTGTCTTTACTTGAAGTTTTCTGATTAGGATTTTAGGTATTATTTCTGATGTTTTTCCAGATTGACATCCACGGTCTACTTTGATAATGAATACCCCAAGAGAGCACAGAGACAAGACTGGGTCTCAGAAGCTAGGAGCATTTCAATCAAAGATGGTTTGTTAATAATAAAGTAAGAAAAAAAGCCATTTGCTTCTTTTGCAGTGACTGCAGCGCTGACCCTCTCTTGGTCCTGCTAGGCCTGTCTGAGCAACAGCAGAGTTCAGTGGTAATTAAAGCAACAGTGTTGTGAAAAAAGTGTGAATTACTTTTACAAGAAGACTTGGATGTTGCTACCGACTGACAAAGCACAGCAGGAGAACTCTGCTGGATATTAAAGAGCTATGGTAGTCACTGTATTGTAAGGTGGCTTTTCAGCACAATGCAAAATTGTGACTTTTCACAAGTTTATACCTCAGGAACCATTTGAGTTATCGGCTTAAAATTTAGTATGTTTTATAAGGCACATAGCAGACACCATAAATGTGTCATACTTGGTAAAATCTGGTCCTGTTTAAATTATGTAGACCCTAAATTCAATTTTTACCCTTCAATTATGACTTCACTGGGTAATTATTGCAATACTACAGCCCAGACTGTTGTGCAAAATTAGAGAAAGGGCTACATATTCAGACATCTCTCAGCAAATTATTACAGTGTCAAATAGCCTGAATTTCCATTTTTGACATTTTTAAAACTAAAAAGCATAGCACCTCACATTTTTGGCATTGCACAGAGAATATATACCAGGTATTATACAGCAGCCCTGTACTATACTGTATAAATATCCTTTTAAGACAACATGGTTCTGTGAGGCAACAAAGGACCAGTTCTGACAAATGCTTCACTATCTCAATGTTTCTTCTATAGTCATCGGAAAAAATACACGTTACAGCAGTTTATATGTTTTTGTTAGCATGCAGTAAGAACAGGGGACGGGTCCTGAAGTTGGTTTCGTGCATATGTAGATCCAGTAAGGACAGCATATACAAATACAGTTATTGCCATTATTCCGAGAAAATAAAGGTTAGAATTCAGCCTGATAATTCACAGAATAAAGGGAGAGAATCTTCAACACAATGTGATGGTGTTGTCCTTCAGGGTGTGATATGATTTGATTCAATAGTCAGTACTGTGGTTTTTGAATTAGTTTTCAGTACAGTGTGAGGAATTTATATAACCAGCAATATAAAATTTTCATTTTAAGATTTACTTAAGAGCTTGAAACAGCAAATAAGGATTTTCTAAATACTCATTCGGGTCCTATTTTGAACAAAATCTTGGACCTACTCTGAGCAGTCTGGCTAATTTGCAATTTACACAAAAATCACAAAGAAGGGGGTATTTACTTGCATGAAGTGAAGCTTAGCACTTTTTGTCCCAGCAGATGAACACAAAATGGAATTATGAAAATCTATTTATGAGCCTAGGACCACAGTCATGTAAAGAAATGGAGTCCGATCTGGTGTTATCCCTGGGGTTAGAAGGCTCATTACCCAAGAAAAATTTTTCTTTCCCAAATTTTTGGAAGACAGGTGGTGTGTGCTGTTCACTATTCTAGAGAATAAGGCAGAACCTGGGTAGCCCACAGGGAAAATGCTACACATACATTCAGTTTTGTGTCCTGGGGTTACCCCAAGACAAATCACTGTACACTATTTGGCAGCAGTTTGAAAGAAACGGTATGAACAGTCCTTCTGTTAGGTACAGCAGTTCCATAAACTGTGTTCATGGATTCTTGTAGTGTAGTGAATCACTCTGTTGTATAAATCTAATATGAGACAAATCATTTTCCTAAAGTTTTGTTACATAAAAATAAAACCACAGATTTCAGAACCCCCACAGCTGGGAGCGCGGGTGTGGTGTGGTGTGTGACTCTGCTACACACAGCTGTCACAGAATAAAGCGATCAAGAAAATGCAGAAAATAAAGTTGGAAGAGGAGGGCACAAAAAAAAAAAAAAGAATAATCTCAAAGAATTTGAGGCTCCTTCTCTAGTATACGTTCAAACGATGGGCACTGTTTACTGCAGCTAGACAATGAACAGCATAAAAATAGTTCTTAATATTATTCTACCTGATTTTTTTTCTGGGTTTCTAGATAGACAACATGCACCCTTTGTTCGATCCTTTCTATGTCTCTGAAAGCTTAGGTAGTTCTTAAGACCTGATGCAAGTCTTTTGTGCTAGGAAAAATAAGAAAAGCTTGCTAGAATTCAGAAATACAGTTCAAAACAATAAACCTCCACCTAAAAACTCTAATGTCCTGTTATCTCTCTCAGATATATACACAACTGTACATAAAAATAATCAGATCACCAGCATCAGTACTGTAAACACAATATCAAAACAAATGTCAATTAAACTAATCCCTTTAACCACCACTGACTCCTAGGCTGCCCTGTTCTTATCCATAAATAATTCTGACCTTGAAATGAAGATTTGAACAATGCTGTTTGACTAATTTACAGTTAACAAACCTTTGGTGTCTGTAAAAATGATACCAAATATGGAAAAAAACCTCACTCCCCCTAGCATATCACCTTTTCTTTTACTTTTCATTCAAGCAAAGCTTGATTTTTGCAATGATCCAGCAAAAGATTTGATGATGTGCTTAACGTTAAGCATATGTAGTTGCTCATTTGCTTAAGTGCTTTGCAGGATGAAGGTCAGAGTGCTTCAAGCCTTAAAGGTTGAAACCTAAATTTTTGCCTCCCGCCCTTTTCCCACCCTGAACGTAACTAAACTAATAGCAAAATTGATTAAATCAGTGCAAAGCTTAGTGCTCAGTTTAGGACATGGGATACTGAGTCAGTCAAACCTCTTTCTTTACCATAATGTCATGAAAGCCACAGAACCTGCATCTGGAATTAACATAAAAAGACATGACTGCTTGCTTTCTCCCGTGACAGATGGGTAGTCTCAAAATTACAGGTTGGAGCCATCGTTTCTTGCTTACACATTTAAGAAGGGTGCATCGCGTTATTAACTAAGGGGCTGATGTGACTGTTTATTCCCAGCCATAGTCACATGGCAGGGGTTAGGGTATCAGGAGGTTAAAATCCTTGTCCCATCAAAGAAATCTTTATGTGTTTACTCCAACAGCTGATTTTAATTTTGAGGGAAGTTGCTTGTGCTCAGTACCTGACAGAAACGGCCCATGGAGGAAAGGTTCCTTGAGTGAGACTATTTGTGTGAGTGAGAACCGCTCACCACCACGAAAAGTCACATGATCAGCCACTTAACTTAAAAGCCCAGTATACTCTACAGAACAAAACCAGTGAGCAATGTGTCCAATTAGTAACAAAGACTCAGTTGCTTTTTGATCACATTTTATATCCTTCTCTGGCTATGCGGAGCGAAATGCAACAGATACAAATGCATGTGACATGTCAGTCTTCAACTCTCTTTGTCAAATGGAAACAATTACAACACAATTAAATGACAGTCCCATGCTAAATACATGGAAATGAAAACAGGCTTTTACAGMATCATTCCAGTCACATTCTCTAGCAGTTGGTTTATCACTTATCAGTACTGCTCGGCTGAGCCGTTATTCTTTGCTTGCTTTTTGATCAATTTTACAGTTAACCTGAACTTCCCTGATCAATCAGATCTTTAGATATTCACAAGCTCAACCTTAGGAAGAGCCAGAAACCTTAATTTAATTATTATCCAGTGGGCCCATCTGAAAGTGTGCACATAAAAGCCAGCATTCATACTAGTCAATTGTTTTCTTCAGTGGTGAGAACAGCATTTATACTGTGTGACCTTTACAGAATAGAGAAGTAGTAGAAATACCTTTGACTGCTGTTTATGTGAGGACATATGGATTCTGAGATGTTACCAGGCAGTTCATATACCTACTTAAAGAAGTTTCTCTACACATAACAATTTTGATTTCTTCTCAAGCAGGAAAAAAATTTTCTTCTCCCCCCTCAAAAGAGTTTATGATAGTATCCCCTTGTCTCTGAGCAATATAATTCTCTGATGTTAAAAACATGAAGTCCCTACATACAAAGAGCTCTGGCAGAGGTTAATTGTGAACTCAAACAATGACACACTTCAATTCAAAGCACAGTATTGAAACCTGTTTCTGTGCAAGCAGAAGATGACCCATGCAAATGCAAAATTTGTTTTCTGAGAAGTAGGTGGAAATGGGCATTCCTAACATTGAAATCAACTAGAAAAGTCAGGCAGAAAAAGCTTTCCAAGACAAAATTAGCCTACCTTATAATTCCTTTCAAGGGCAGAGGTATATAGAACCAATCCCGCCAAGTTCTGAATACCTCTAGTAGTACTGTCTCATGTTACTTTTAAGTTCAGTGTTGCCTTTCCCAACCTGTCAGCATCAGCCCCAGAATCAGAAGAAGAAGGAAGGGAGGCAGGGAAGACGAAAAAAGAGAGAATGAGAAAGTAAAATCAATGCCTTTTGGGTATAATCTTCATGGACTGAGCAAACATGCCTGCTCTAAAAGTCTGAGAGCCTGCAGCTGTTCACTGACTTTGATTCCCTTACCATAGCTAGTACTAAATAATACAGGGACAAATTGCCACGTGAGAGTATAAGACCTAGGGTTTTTTTTTTCCTCAAATCAGCTAATAAACCATWAGACTTAAGTATGATCACATTGACTGAGAAAGCAATTTGTTAAAATGACACAACAGGTTAGGAATGCATTACCACTAAAATCTTTCGCCTGCTCAACAATGTATACAAAAGTATGTTCCTAATACAATTTTTAAATAGATACAGATAGAACATGGGGGTTCTGGGTGACATTCCATCACCTCTAGCGCACCTTTTAATTAGTATGTAATGAACACACTTATCACTGACACCACATCTTTTATCATGTTAAACTGTTGAGACTTTCTGCTATAACTATCAAAGACACAAAATATCTATAGTAAACTGATCACTCAGCAAAGTAACCTAAGTAAAACCTGTAGCCATTTTACTTACAATATTCCCTTGTAGTGCAAATATTGATGACTTCTCAGTCGCTTGGGGGACTAACACAAAAACAACCCCAAACAAAAAAGAAAGATGAACAGATGGAAAAGTGAAAATAAATAAATGGATGTATCGGTATCAGATAATTATCTTTTTTCTGATATGTGCTTTGTCTCAACATTGACTTCATGAGCTAACAATCAAATGCACTCCTACTAGAATTCATAGAAAACCTCCAGTTTTCCCCAAGAAAAGAGAGATCATGCCTTTCCATTACATTACAGCTAAACCAGTTCATTCTCACCATACTAGCCTCAAAATATCACACTATAAAAAGTACATTTGATTTTAAAAAGTACCTGTGGATTTTTATAAAATGAAGGTATAAGCAGTTAAGTAAATTACAGTCTTCTGGTGTTCACAAATTGCAAGATGTGCAGCAGATATGGGTGAGTTTAAAAGATCATATGTAACTTATTTTTATCATGTCATGTGTAATCCTAACAAGATAATTTTAACAATTAGACRCTGTTGTAAATTAACACCTATAATAGTTTTGTTTCCAACCTGGATTTAAAGTGGGATTAAGGGAGAATGGGCCTTCTGCATTCAGGACCTCACCTTTCTACCAGCAAATAAAAGAGACGGACTAAGTCTATTCACCGACAAGGGAGATGGAGACAGAATACGCAGAGGCAGCATAATGTGAGTTTATGTCAGAGGCAGTGTGCCTGCGACTACAAGTGAACAGCAAAGCCCCTAGTGATCCGCAGTCATACAAGTGGTATAATTTCCTGTAGAGACACTGCTGTTGGTCTCACCACTTGGTTGCCTCAGCTAATCACCTCATTTGCCTGCTTCAGCCATTTGGTGAGATAAAGAATGAGGCACAAAGGGGTGGCAAAGTATGGTGGCACCAGGGGAATGAAAATTAAATGAAGATACGTGAGGTTAAACTAACAAAGGTAAATGTACGGTATTGTCTACACCACCTTTTTTGCCTATGTAGGCCCAGTATACGAAGAGGTACGGCCCCAGTGCAATGTAACGGCTCTGACAGTATATCCCAGTGCAATTAGATGCGCAAAGTTGTGCTTTTCCCCAGCGGTAACACAAAACTCTTAGTACTGGCATGTCTCAGAATATGAGTCCGAAGAAACATCCGTAGAAACTTACGCATGCAGATATGCACATAAGCTACAAACATGTAGACTGTGAGAATGAAGATGATGACACACAAAAATTAATATTAAACACTATCTATTAGGATAGTCATCAAATTACAATGCAAAATGAAGACGACTACCACTTCAGATAGACAGTTCATTTACTCAGAGAGATTCTTAGCATTAAAAGAAAAGCAGAGAATAGCAATCTCGCAGCAAGTCCCCTCTTGATAGGCACAAGCAAGTGTGATTCTATGGCAGAGCAGGGACTTTACCCCAAACTCCTGAAATACTTTCTATGGGCCAGCTGGGCTGCTCAGCCTTCAGGGCAAGGCATATTACAGGCTAGCACCGAGCGAGCCGCACAAGTGTTCAGCGTGAGCTGTGCCTTTAAAGTGGTTCTTTTGTCCTGTCTGCAAGATGAATGTAGTTTGCTGAAACCGAATTTCTTTAGCCCAGTTTGTACAGGTATGGTGGCTGGCAATATCTGCAGCCAAGTTTTGTAAGGTACAGCTCTTGAAGGTACCTCATATACTAGTGTAAGCGGTAAGTAAAATAAGAAGAAAATGATGACATTCTTCAAGAAACAGCTTTAGGTCCTTGAAAATGATTATTTCGGTTTGCCTGCAACTGTAAAAATGAGTTTCAGGTAATAGCTTTTCTTTTATATAGTAAATGATAAATGAGCATTTAAACATTGACTCATCCACCAACGAAGATATAAAGAACATAAAAACTCACTGTGCTAACAGGGAGTTTGAGGACTAAAGTCACCTGATTTTTCAACCTGGTGATTACACCATAAGGATGTTCATTTGTCTTTACTTCCACTCCAGTGTTCCAAAAAGTATATATATTTCCACCAAAGACAATCAACCCTTTTAGCTTCTGCCATTTATATTTCTGCACTAACCCCCACAAGAGTCTTCTGTTCGAAGTTCATGGGTCTTTTATGACCATAAAGACTGTAACTGGAATATTCTGACCTCAGGATATCTAGAGAGCGCAAAAATACTAAAAGAAACCCTCCTTCAGTGTTCCCCCTCACTCAGTATAGGATTAAATACCCTAAGAAAAAGTCCTGTGAAAAAAGGGTGTTATCCACTTTGATTACCAATAGCAATTCACACAATCAGCTCCTCTTTTGATCTCAATGTGACAGGAATGATAAGTAAAATCATTATGTTGGGCCCAAGATTTTTCAAATGGGGGGAACAAACAAATCTAAGCCAAAATAATAGAGTATGAGGAGGGAGTTTTATGATTATTAACATGGAAGTTTTCATTTTTCCTAGAAAATACCTCTCCAAAGCTTTATAATGAATACTGATATGAGAGAACTCCAACAGCACAAACAGAAGTTCACCTCATAATAACTATTATTTAACAGATCAGCTGAATTTTAACATTTCAAGAGACAATCTGTGTTCATGGTGAGTCAGAGGTATAATTTCTTGTCAACGTTTTATTTCAGTCGTCTCCTGCATTATGAAAGGAAACCATAGGAAGTAAGCCATTAAGATTTTACCGTGCTCCATGCAAGGGAATCTTACATTAGGTTTATGGGCTGGGTTAGTTTGTTTTGAATCAAGAAGAAGATAACTCAGTGCAATAGTACAGCCTGCATTTTACATTTTCTGTTTTGAAGTATAAAATGTGTTTCTTAGCTTTCCCACTAACCTACCATGGATATGCTTGCCCAAAGTATATGCAGCTCTTTGAAAACAAGTCAAGATCTTAGCTAATTTTAGCAAATATGTATTTTCAAGTAAAAGCACACGTTTTATGTTTTGTTCATCAAGCTCTTTGTCTATTTTCTCCAATAAAATGGATTCCTCCTACTCAAATCCTTGGCAGACAGACAATATTGCTCTAAGTTTTGGAAGTGCCCTGCACATGGCAAACACTATCACAGTGAAAACAAACAAACAAATTAAATTATGCAGACATTTAAAAGTAGAAATTAATTTACAAAAATGCTCATGGACCTGTTCACTGGAAACTTTCAAAAGAATCAGTCAATGAGGAAGTTAGAAAGTAAGTTATTTGGTTCAGGGATGTGATTTTTCCCCTCGCTATTGACTGAAGGGTGAAGAATATTGAGCTCATGAATTTGGTGAGACTTGCTTTCTAGCATTCAAAACCTTTGGAAAATAGTTGGCTGCAACTCTGTGTGAAAGCTTCTACATCTATAAATGGTTTCCTGTGATCTGAATACTGAAATAAAAATAGACCAAAGATGCTGGAGAGCGTGTAAATTAACTAGGGTCTTCAATCACTGGCATTGCAGCAGCCAGAGAGTAATTGCTTAGTCGGAGTGAAAGTATAAGCAAAGGATAGAGTCAGCATGAAAAGGGGCAAAAACACAGTTCAAAGTGGAACATGCTCTGTAATATCTACATGCAAACTTTGTCATTGCAGTAGAACAAACGAGGCATGTTTGACAGTAATGCAATAGTTCCAGCTTAGTTTGTCAAACACTTTCTGTTGCAGGATGCTGCATTTAAGATGCTTATAACTTTGCCAGACTTTAATAATTTGGGCCAAAATATCCTCAAAATGAATTGTTTGGTAAAGTTTAAGCAAAAACAGTAGGGTTGTTTCTCAAATGATGTTAAAGAGAAAATGTTGACATTAAAAACAAAATCAAAAAACGTCTCCAAACCCCACCTGCATTTTGCTGAGAAATATGCTTTCATGCTTTGAAACACTGACTTAAATTTTGGCAGGGAAGTCATTGTGAGATCAGAATTTAGTCTTTTGTTGTCTCTAAAAGCGGGGGGGGGAGCAGGGGAGGGGGAAGGCTCCCCCTATTCAATGGAGCCTTAGACTTAGCATCAAAAAATTTCCCTGAAGATTCAGCCTGCTTTGAGGACATTCCAGTCTAGGGCTGCCAGGGCAGTGCAAAATGGCAGTGCCCCACCAGGCTCTTCTCCCTTTGTGCCCAGGTTCAAGGACTGAGAGCAGGGAGCCTCTGCTTTCCATACTCCCCCTCCTGGCCCTCAACACCCCCAGCATATTTTGCTGACCAGAAGGGTCTCTGTGCAGCCATCACTGCACTGACCACTCCCCAGAAGAGCTACCTTAAAGTGAGAGCTTGGGCTGAAGCGTAGGCAAATATCCATGCCATTCCTTCTAGCTGCATCCTGGCCTCATTCGCTATGAAAGAGTGTGAATCAAAAGTAAACTGGCACATGTGGCTATGGGCACAGGGATCCCCACCTCTATTGATACAGACATTTGAAAATGTCCACTGAATAACTCAGAGGTTTCAGCAACCTTAATTGTGGCATTTCTTGCCTTCAGAGTGCTTAACTTTGTAACCTTAGCATTCTTCCAACATGGGTTTTAAATGTAATATCCTACTTCATTTGGAAATGAACAGCCACCATCCCACCAGGTTTCCAGCCCTAGTCACTCCCATTTTAAAAGATACACCCTAAGGACTGACATACATAATTCAGGTTTTGGATCACAGTAACCCCTCTGAAACCTCCTGTCTTGGCTGTCAAAGAAATTGACCTTTCTCAGTTTAAAGGTGCTTTCTCATAGGAATCCTCTCAAAACGTAAAGGTTTTTAACATCCATCCAAGAAAAACAGTATCTGAAAGTCTTTTGGACTCCACTTCTGGGCTTCTGAATATATTCATTTGTCATTAGTAACACTGGGGCTGCCTAAGGTCTTCAATCAGCTGTCCAAAGGATAAATATATATATATCTATATATCTCAATCTTATCTTCTACACAGAAATTCAATAAAAAACATACATTTAATAAACAATTCAATAAATAATAGTCTTTAAGAATTCCTTGAAATGTAACCCTGCATTTCAAGCCCTTTATGTGAGACAGCTTCCACACAGTCTCCTTTTACAGCTTACATATACAATCCGAGTCATCAGACCATTTAACTAAGGTTGAATGTTGTATGTAATTATACATTATACCCCAATTTCCAAGATGCTGAGCTTTGGAAACTTCTGCTGACTTTGAAAATAAGACCTAACTGTACAAATAAATGGCACGTAAGTCACTCACTACATCCTTTCCATAGCACAATAGCTACATGGTTACATTATACCTTCTCTCCCCGCATCTGCGCTCATTTTTGCTGTTCCTAAATTTCCATTTTGTGAGAGGATAATCTCACTCAAACTCAGATGAATTTCAGTGACCAGAGGGACTGAGAGGCCTGGGTTATCCCATACAGTGCCCAAGTATGGAATCAAGTCATGCGCTGGGCCATATATAATCATCAGAAACAGGGTCCTGGTGAGAGCGACTATTCCCATGTTAAGCCTGGACTGCCTTTTGCCAGTTCCTACTGACTGTGGAGAGAGCCTACCCCGATTGTATTCCTACCTCACGCATTACTGAGGTACCTGAAGTTATAGGAGAAAATCCCACCCTTTGTCAGTGCGGAGACGGTGTTTTTGCTGAGCAAGCAGCCTGCAGAAATGATAAAATCCAGAGGGAAATCCTGCAGATGTTGAGTAGTCCACAGAGAGAAAAGCCTTAAAAAGTTCCTCTGCACAAGCCTCTCTGTTCCTGCATAGCACTGACAGCATATCCTTTTTGTCACCTCCTCCCTTTTGCAAAGATTTCATCACCACACAGTAATGAAATTACACGACAGTTAATGCTGGCTGTCTTAAGTCCCCTGGCTGTTCCTCAGGACTATATTGCAACTATTGGGCACAACTACAGTCTTTAGCAGACAGCCAGCAGGTCCCTCAAGTCAACTGGAAGCCTTGCAGCTCTGCTAGCTCCGATGGCCACCAGTGTTTATTAGCTCAGGATGAACGTCCCACAACTATCTAACTTGCAGTCGCAGAGCAAGCAGAAAGACGACATACCTACTTAGAGCCCAGATCACAAAAAAGACAATGTGGGTGTTTCTATTCCCTCCTTTCACATTCCACTGCTTAAAAATAGTCCATGATCTTGCAAGAAGGTACCTCAAAGTCACATAGAGAAGAAAAACATATTAATCAACTTCCTGCATGCACCTCTTCTGATCTAATGAAAAGCCTGAAAAACCTCCTATTAATAATAATAAAACATCAACAATAATTATAAATAAATAAATACAAGTAAGACTATGCCTAAACCACCTGAATTTTAAAAAACTTCACATGTTTTTGGCTTGGGGAAGATGGGGACAGGAAGTGCATCCACAGAAAGGAGGTTGGAAATACACTGCAGGCACAACTAGGAATACAGTGTGCCTGCTTGACCTCAGCCTTCCTTCTCTAAACATACAGAGCAACTTCCAATGTTCACACAAAGTCAATTTTAAGCAACTAAAAAGGTTGCATTCTAAAGATTTCCTCTTTAACTCAGTAAGTGACTTCCTACCAAAGTTGCAAGTGCAGAGAGATTTTGACAGATCTTATAATTCGTTTTCATTTTGACATTTGGAAGTTTAAAAAAAAAAAAAAAAAAAAAAAAAAAAAACAACCAAAAAAACCAAAAAACAAAACACAACAAAAAAAACCCAACCCAAACCAACAGATAAATGGGACATTATCACACAATATAGCAAAAGTTGTTTAGACGTGTTCTTCTTCTTGTCTCTCCCCCCTCAAAAAAATCAGATAATTGCATGTAACTAGTCACCATTACTTCAAACAAATTATGCTCTGTTGAAGCATGAAAGGTTTTCTGGCACTTCTTTGAATTCAACCAATCTTATTTTCACTTATTTTTCAGACAACAGATATCTGTAGGTGTAACTTGTTTAAGAGCATTATGGTTTGGCTGTACCGAAACTGCCCCTCAGCAACCCCTTCCTTCTCATGTCACTTTTCAAATAAATATTTGTAACTTTTATCTTGGAAATTCTCAGGTTCACTAAACAAATACAGTCTGTGAACACAAGATTCTTTGTCCTTTATTTATTACAGATCATCTCCCTAGTACATTACTTAAAAAGACTGCAGAATGAAGAAAGGAGACAGTGTAATGAGCTTTCGGCTAAAGCACTTGAACATAGACTACATTTTTAAAGTTTTTTTTCTTGAATAAATTGATATAGTCAAGCCACTTAAACTGCCAGGTCATGTCCATCACCGGAAGAAGCATGTTTCTATAAAAAGGAAGTATAAGTTTTGTCACAGAACATCAATACTAAAAATCACTAGGCAGACTGCTTGGGTGAAACGCTAGATCTGCAAAGTCAATGGGACAAGTTCTATTGACTTTTGTGGAGAAGTCATCCCCGGTTCTCTCAGATGACATTGAACTATGGATGTGCTTCGGGCACCTGAGAGGTATAAGGAAAAGGCGAACACTTCGGTCTTTCCTTTCTTTCACAACACTGAGTGGCAAAACACAGTCATTCCTGTAAAAGTCTGATACATTAAAAAAACTACAGTTTTTTAAAGATATACTGTTAATGACATATTAGCTACAGGTACAAAGCTAAGTTTTCACTGGAAAAAAATATTTATTTGCTGTTTGGTCAGGGTTCTTTTAAGGGTTTTCCATTTCCTTGAAACGATTTAAGCCAATGAGCCACAACGGCCAAAACTTTCAGCAGTCCTATTACTGGGTACTAGCCATGCCTAATTCAAATACAATGACCACAAATGCAATTTAAATTCAAATTTTCAGGAAAGACATTTAGACCTGGGCCTTTGCTTCAATGCCATCTTTGTACAAAATATTCCCCACAAATTTTATAGGTTGAATTCAACCTGAAAGACCATGACCTGCAAATGTACTCCGTATTTTCAGGAGAAACTTGAAAAACATTATATGAGCTGCTGCTGTTTCAATGATAGAAAGCACAACCCAAAGACTATAGAGTGGAGCCACGGACATGATGTTAACATCCATTACACTACAGCATCAGACACTAAACTGAGGTCTAGCAACATTCAGTATGCCATAGAGCTTCCTCTGGTGGGACGCAGGATGAAATCACTGTGGTCGAGCAGAGATCTATAGAGCAAGCTTTCTCGTCCAAACTCACACAAAGAATGAAATGCTGGAGAATGACTGCAGCAGGGGCAGTTTCTAAGATATAAAAAGGTTTAAACGCCTAGTGTATTGTGCTTTAGGTACATCTGACCGCCACCTCTCAAATTAAAAACAAAAAACAGGTAGTGAACTCATACAGTTTCACTACAGAGAGCTTTTTGTTGTGGCATGAAGAAACATACCAGGTTTAACCACTGAACTCCAGGACCAGAAAACCCAATTAGTTATTTAAGTTACCAAATTAGGTATTTAAGGGCGGTAATTCTGTAGGAAACAATGTTGCAACATTTAGCAACAATGTATCAAAGCTCAGGGTGAGGCATGAGGGGAAGGTGATTTTATCTTAAAACAAGATCAATTTTACACACTCCTCCCCCCCTCCTACCTCCCCACACTGCCAAGCACCACGACATTTGTACCCAACCCGTCTGCATTGCCAGCTTTCAGACACTAATGTTTGTGCACACATGTGGACAGGATCCCTCACAATGACATAGAGAGTAATGTATGTAGAAGGTATGTATAAAATAATTGAAAAAGTTACCCTGAAAGTCTATATTCATCTCCAAGGAGGAAATAGGACAGAAAGCAAAGGTACAAGAAAGAAACCTGCAGAAAGTGCAGAAAGAAGCAAGATATGACAATAAAGGTCAAAAAATTCACCTTAACTGCTTTTGTGTTACTAAAATAACCACGGAAAATAAACAAACATATGCCACATTCCCTAAATTTTCATGTAAATTTCTTGTGCCCCAGACATACTTTGTCTCCCTGCATGTGTTCACTTTCTTTAGTTCTTCCCTCTTCCATCTGCTGTGTTTTTCCTATTCTCTGTCCATCCTCAATCCTGCTGCTTGGATTGATGCCACTAGTAGTACCACAGCAAAACAAAAATATGCACCAAATAATCACTCACAGCGTTCTCATATACAGACCTCATTTAATTAGGTCAGAATAAGACCTGACTAGCCAGAAAAACAGTCTCCGAGTATATGCAATTGCCAGAGTTGCCAGTGAAAACAGAACATTGATGCCGTAAGTTGGCCCGTGGAATAATATGTGACATACCATCTTGTGACAGATGTGACACACACATCTGTGCTTCAGATGTCTGAAAAAAAATGCAGTTGTATCATCTCTAGATACACACATAGATACAGCAAGGAGGCACAAAGTCACTGAAAGTCAACATCTGCATGTACAAGAGCATAATTTAGTTTGAAGTATTCAGATAATTATCCACACAGAGTTACATTTGCTAGTTAATATTGCCAACCAATTTCAATCTTGCACCTAGATTCATGAAAAGGAATGTCTGAACTACCTAGGCATTGACAAATATAGACACATAGCTACACATACACAGAGCTGAGTACTACCCTTACATTTCATATCTGAGGAAAAGAACCCAAGAGATGCTTCTCTGCAGATTTTAGAAGGAGCAGACATTAACATCTGTACAAATAACTTATTTATCCCATTACTCAGAAGCCAAACTGAGAAGCATCATTAGCATCCTGATTTCAACTCATGAGTTTCATGCTAAATTATATTTTACCTCTCTTTTGATTTCAGTACTCTTGGTCCTCTTACATATGTTTCCATGCAAATAACTGAAAACTCAAGTCTTTCTGTTCTGGTTTTAAATGAAAGGATCATATATTTTAATACTTGATTCTCTTACGTGATTGCTGCCCATTCCTAAAACTGAAGCTATTAGCAGCTGTAAACTTTCCTTCCCKATAGTTGCTTAACTTCAATGACAATTTTAGATTAAAGTTAATTCACATGATTAAATAAATTGGAATATTAAAAATAGAACTATAGAATGATAAAAGCAATGTAGATATTTTAGATATAACACAAAGTTTTTAATTAAAACACAGAATCTTCAATTTTCTCCTAAATAAAACAGTAACCTTCAGTTGATTGAGTCTAGGAGTGTTGGTGATAGATCTTGTTATAGTGGCATGAATCACATATTAATTAACAATTTGAGTAATTAAAATGTTTTTATTCTTTAAAGATATTAGAGAGGGAGCCAAATATCTATCATACATGTGTAAAATTTATGGTATCCAGCACTGAAAGAAATTTAGTGCAGAGTAAGAAAATACAGGTCTGTCTGGCTACTATATACTTTGAGGTAAGTATTTTAGCTTACTTGCTGTATGACGGTATGTACAAACTGAGTTGATCTAAGAGATAAAGCTGCTGTTCATGAGGATATATTTGATGTAATCCTTACAACTAAAGGTAAACTAAGCCTCTTCCATGTTTACAGGAAATCCACTAGCGTTTACAGCTTCCGTCCAAACTCAGTGTTTCTATGAGCTCCAAAAAAGCAATTATCTGTGTGCAGAAACATACCTGTACAGCATTGCTTTCTYGTCCTTAGAGAAATTTAGAGTTCCTTAGCGTACTTCAGCAATTCACACATTCGTTTTCTTCACACACATAATGGCCAAAATCCCACCTTACTCATGCAGGTAACACCGGAAATACATATACTGTCACTATAGTTACTAAAAACATACTCTAATCTTTATAATTCATATATAAAGAGTGCCTTCAGGTTGTCCCTCTTTGTTGACTACATAGGCTGTGCCTTCTCCTGTGACATTATCCCCCAGCATGGTCTCTGCACACTGGCCAACCCCTGGCTCCTCTAAGGAGACCTGCTGCTGCCTCTGCCCTTCCACAGACCTCCCCTCCCTTCCCAGAGGCTTTCTCCTTCCCCCGGGACCCTTTCAGCCTCCTTTATCAAACACCTTCTCCTCACCTTTAGGTTTCTGTCCAGCTGCCCTGAACAAAGCTCACCCAGGCTGGTCTCCCACACGCCTCACCGTTTGCCCACCCACTTACGTTCAGTTGCACAAACAACTCGGTGCCTTTTGCTGCCTCCACGGCTTGAATATTATCAACTCATTTGTGTGTTACTCACCTCTGTTTTCCTTACGTTTCTTTTTTATTAGCCTTCTGTCATCTTTATTTTCACTCTCATTCTGAGATCGGCACTTGTACTGGGTGTGAGTGCCCGGGCGTCGGCTGTGCTGTGAGGAGAGGCAGGGGCTGCCCCCCGCCAGGCACAGCCGGTTCCAGCTGGTTCCGTCCAGTTCCAGCCGGTTCCAGCAGCCCCACCCCAGGGCACAGCCCAGCCCCTCAGCCTCGCCAGAAGCACCTCAGGGGAAGCGGAGAACAGACAAAATGGCACTCAGCAGTGAGGTGTGAGTCAAAAAAATTGTGAGAAACAGCCCTGTGAGACCAGAGAGTTTGGGGGGGGGGGGAAGAAGAGGTGCTCCAGGCGTGGGGCTGAGACCAGGGTGGGGTGGGTTCACCTGACAGGCAGAGGTAGAGGTGGTGATGGGGCACAGACCCTGCTGGAGGAGCTGTACCAGCCCAGGCTAGTACACAGCTACATTTAAAAAATAAAAAAATTAAA
>JAYKAV010003488.1:612477-625049 GCA_035582835.1 Phoebastria nigripes | reverse complement strand
AAAAAAAAAAAAAAAAAAAAAAAAAAAAAAGACTCATTTCTTCTGCCATTATGGAAATAAAAGGACTAGTGCTTTAGTTCGTTGCTAGCACTGCCAAAGAAACATGCAGTTCTCTAACCTCCAGTACAATGTACCCATAAGGTACCAAGCATCAAAGCATATTAAAAGATATTAACTGCATATTTGCTTATGAACAAGATAAAAAGCTGTAGGGCCTCCAGGTTCTCAAGCTGTGAGTGGAACAGCTTTGCAATTTGCCTGCAAAACTGCATTTTGATCTTAATGAATATAAAATGGCTGCCATTAAAAGTAAAACAGATTATTTCAGGTCTTTTAGGGCCCATAGCTCTTTGACGGTCTTGGAGGGGCACTATGATCTTTCATTAAAATCTCACAGCAGGACTCCCTCACCAGCAAATCAAGCCTTGCAGTCGAGGAGATTGGCTACATTTAAAAGTAATTTTCAGAAATCTACACAGATTTTCAATTTGGTAATGAAAGCCATAAGAGAATGCAGGCAGCATTTTGTTGAATATTGTTACTAATCCAGTGCTCACATTCGTTAGAAATTAAACTGCCCCGTAACTATCACACTGATGGCAGCCTGCCATTTCGGCTCAGTTGTAATCTCCGTTTGTTAATGAGTAGCATGTGCTAATTGTTGTCAGCATCCCTGCCATACATCCCTTCCATAACAACATATTTTACCTGCTGAAAGGTATTACCTCTTGCACTGTCAGCATCCAGTTTAAGAGAAGAAATCTCAGAATAGTAGAAAAAAGCTTCAGTTTCGTTTGGAATAGCATGAAGTTAAAAGTATACATTTTCATATTGATATCCAGACCCTCCTAGCACCTCATTCTGCATATGCTACTTCTAACATTAATACATTAAGGTAAGACAAAGAAAGATGCTGTACGCTATAATGGCACAGGGAACAACAGAGGTAAATTCTCTATATTGTAACGTAAAGTAAGGGATGCAGCTCCCAGTAAAATGAAGTTGAAAGGTTTGAAAAGTTAGAGTGATCATATCTCATTATTGCAAACAATGTAAGGCGGGGGGGGGGGGGAGTAAAACAAAACCTGACCTGGAGCTGCGATGAAGCTGGATTGGGACAAGAAAGATTGACTCCGAGTAAGTTAGTCAGAGCTGATGACTGTGCTGCCCTCAGGTGGAAGGTCTTGTCGGGAGGGGGAGGCCTCCACTTACAATGTAAACCCAGAAAAAATAAAAATAATAATAATACTAATTAAAAAAAACCCTCAGCCTTAGTGGATGCAACAGACCAAGATATTCAGAAGTGTGAGCAAGAAGAGTTATAATACATGAATTCTGAAATAAACCAAATGTGAATTGAATTATGGCAGAAGAGAACAATTTTCATCTAGTGAATTGTAAATTGGGTTTGTTTCCAGTTCGTATTTGAAATGCAAGGTTGATGCTTGGCTTTTCATTTTATTTTTTAGCTGGGGGGATTCTAACAGAAAATACTGACTTGAAATAACTAAAACCTTATTGAAGAGCTCTAAAACACACACACCATGTGACTGACACACGTTCTCTGAAGCATATTTAGTATCACTGCATCGAGTAGATTAGTTGTTCAACTGCCATAAGCGACAATATCATATATTGCTACATGTATAAAATGTTTAAAATTATTCAAATCAGTTTTGTACACATACATAAGGTCTTTTAAAACAAACAATTTTTTTCAATATGCAGGAGCAGTCTGAAAGAAGCGATATTACAGGGTATTCTGACTAACAGGAAACAGTCTTGTGAACTTATTTTGTGTGCTCATTCATGAATGGAGTGCAAGGACTTTCCTTAGGGTTTTAAGGGATGCACAAAGTACCCACAACATCTCTACAATAACAAGATACTTCTTCACTCCAGGGTAGCCAGCTAATCGGGGTTACAGCATCCCTCAGACTGCTCTAAATGGAGTCCAAAGCAGAAAATCAGCAACTTCAGTTTCAGAACACGCATGAATGATTAACCGCCACATCCAAGTGACTGGAAAGACAAAATATGAGGGATCAGTCCAATCTGCTGGAATCTGAAATGATAATTTTTTGCCAGTTTCTTGCTTTTTTTTGGCCAGAAGCAGTTAGCTGGAACACCTTTACATGTAATTTTAGAGCTTTCTCGCCAGTTTTGGTTTTTACCATTTTAATTTTGAGAACAGTTAATTTTTTCCAAAGCAAAAGACAGCAACAAAAATGTGCTGCAGGTTTGATTTCAGGGTTTGATCTCCTGTTTTTTCACTTAGCTGAACATTGCATTTTCTAATTCCTCCTGCCACATACCACCACACTCACTGTGACAGCAGTATCCTCATTATACATGACATTTCGCTATTGTATATACCGTGGACTGAGTGATGCAACATTACCAACTCCGCCTAATATATATCAGCACATAGAGCAACATATAATCTCCTTTTTCTTCCGTAACCAATGCAGAAGCAGCAGGTGAATTTACAGAGCACCACTTTTTCAAAGCTAGGACAGAGGGCATCTCTAGCGATGCTTTGCTGAACTTCGCAGAAACACCTGCTAGCTTTGATCCCATGCAGTCTGGGCTACTCAGATGGGCAAGCTCAGCCTAGGTTATACTTAACCACTGATGTGCTTGGGCTCACACCAAGGGATGGTGAAAACCTTGCCTTTCCCCCTTGATGTACTCTGCAGCTCAACTATAAACCCACACTTGCTTAGGGACTGGTGTCTAAACTGTTCAGGGTCCAGAGAAGATTGTGTTTGAGTGCAGACAGTGCTCTCATCCATCTCAAAAGTATATTTATAAGGTTACACTGCAGCAGGTGCCTTTCCGCTAACTAGCTTTAAACTGGTAGCAGTGCAACCGTGGCAGCGCTGAGCTGTACGTGGTTCCAAAAGTACAACCCGGAAGATAAATATTGATGCCGTACCCTGTGATGACGTGACTGCAAGGCTATCTGTATACAGTGGAGTTCAAAGCAAGTCCAGGGCAGGCACATAGATTTCAGTCACATCTTTACCTGCAGTGCAGATGCATCCCAAAAATACTTCTGCTAAATCATACCCTGCAAAGGTGCTCTCAGTGCAAGATAAAAAGTGTCACGCTGAGACTTAGTACAGTGTTGCTACTGCGCTATAAATTCACACCTTAGCTTGATGCATGCTAATATCCCTCCAAATGGGGATGAGAGAAAGGGAACAGCTCTGTGAGGCGACAGTCCTGCAGGTTCCTGAGCATGTGGATAAATTTAAGCTGGTTTTCAAACATAGAGTTCAAGACCAATATGTTTGGGAACTTTACACAGTTGGTTCTGGCATTAGCCATTATTAGTCTTAAAAACAGTGTTTCCAATGAAGCTATTGATGAGAACAAAGGAACAGTCACACAAATAAAGTTTTATAAGGTTAGCTTTTAAATTAAATGCTTTTTAATTTAAACTCAGCAATTTCTATAATTAGCAAATCATTTTTTTCTCCTTACAATGTTACTTTTTTGAAAGCAAAAGGACCTAACTACATCTTTGTAATCTTTGTTTTCTTGCACAAAAAACATATACTAATTACTATCCGTCACAGTCAGTGATCCATTTTGGGAGTCCTAGGAGAAGTGACACACCTTATACCTTTTTATATAAAGGCAAGTAAAAAGGAAGTGATTTTTTTGTATGTATGTGTCACATTCTGAAATAATTTGGCTATATAAAAAAAGAATTAAAAATCATATTTATCTTACCATTATAGAGGAAAGGCATTCATTAGATTAATTTTCTAGTGTAACTTCCTAAGGACAAAACCTGTTAGTTTAAACACGGCCTATGTTTTAAAAATGGGATGAAAAAAGACTGAGTGGTTTGGGGTTTTTCCATTCTATATCTATTCTCTAATGCCTCTTGCAGGAGCTTTCCATTCACACATTTTGCATCCAGATGTTCCTGCTAGTTGTGGAACTTGGTGAATTAGCTCAGGACTTTGAATGCCGTTTCACATTCCTGAGGAAACAGGCCCTCCTGAAGAATTAGCTGTCCTAAGTAGAGTAGCTGGCAAACAGGGAGGAGGAGAAAACGGGAGCAGGGTCAAAAGGAATGAGAAGAGGAGTGGAAAGTCACATAAACTTATAAATAAAAGTCTCACATGGAGAGAATTTGAACAAAACAGTAGGAGAACAGAGCTAATAAAGCTGGGGGCAACATGGCATAATCAAACTCACATTTTCTAAACACCAGATTTTGATTCCCTCTTCTTTTCCACACCCTTTATACAATGCTCTCGATTGAGGTTTTCTAAACAGTCCCGTCCAGAAGGAAAACAGCACAAATTAAAAAATGAGCCAAGTGTCACAGACATTTCAGAGGAATGCAGCACCTTTCCAACCTACATGTGCTGCCTATACAATTGCCTATGCAATCTCTCTTTGCATACTGAAGGGAGTAACCTAACATTATCACTTATTGCTTGATCTGGCCTGCAAGTTTTTATTTGAGCATGGCCCCACTGAAGTTATGAAAACTCCAACATGACCAAATAAAACACTTTGGATTCAAGAGTTCACTTGGATTCACCCTGGATTCATGAGTTCAGCTCTTCCTTGGTGAAAGTTTGCTAGACAAGCTCCAGCCAAAGGGGACTACATATAGGATATAAACTTGATCCCACTGAAGTATATGGCCAAAATCCGACTTCAACAGGGACAGAATTTTACCTTACAACTTGCCAAAAGAAAGACGGGAAAACTGTAATATCAAACATCATTGAGACAGAAAATGTCTTGGAGCTGAAAAAGGCTACAGAATAACCAATTTGTTCTTATCTCACCAAAAATGGCCCAAATCTGCCCTATATTCTTTATTCTATGGCTAAAACAACACAAAAAGTTCTACATTCACCATCCGATATGTCTTGATATATAATGGTGGATATTTAAACAGAAACTGAAGATCTGTATTTAAATCTGTTAGACCAGTAAAATATCTTAAATAATTTTTTTCTGTTTACTCTCCTGCACTGAGTGGACCTCAAAAATCAGCCAAGCCCATAGCTTCCAGAACAAGTCCAAGGTCCACAGTCTGTAACAGTGCTTGCTACAATTCCAAAACACAATGAATCTTTCCGGATGTATTTCAAAATTGCTTTTTCTTCCTGCTACACAGTTGTCTGCAGACAGTCTAGCTTTTTCCTAAACTTATCTATTATTCACAAAAAGAATTATTTTTATAGAAGCTAATGCTTCTTTTCCCCAACTTTTTATGATCAAGGTGACTTATAAACAGCTGCAATAAAAATGGTTGGGGTTTTTTTTTCCATACAAGAGCATTCTCAATAATGTTTCAGAGAAAGCAGAGAGGCTAAAAGATACGTGACGTTCATAGATTTCACCCCTGAAGCCACAAAAACCACACTAGCAATTTCTTCATTTGACCAAAATGAATGGTCATCACAAAAACAAATGTAAGTTTGGTATCACTGATTTGGCTGAGACAGCTTAGGGGCTTGAACTTAATAGACTTCCTCTGACAGATTAGGATCTTCTGGTACGTCTGCATCATCCTGTCACAGCAGATAGCCAAGTCCAAACCACAGGCATGGGACTGCCCTTGATCCATAACCTTAGAATACAAAATAACTGGCTAAAGAATGTAATAAGACTCCCAAGGAAATACCTTTGAAGACAGTATTCATTTTACTTGGTGGTCTTTTATAGAGGGGGGGGRAAAAAAGACGACAATTAAGCATTAAGAACTGATTGATGCTTAAACAAAATGCCTAACAGTAAAAGCACATTTCTATATTCCAAAGGACCAGGCAAAGCCATCCCTAAGAAGGGATTAACTACTATCAGATGATATTACTACTGGATTAATGGTGTTTTGCATTCGCTATATTTATATATATATTAAAAAAAAGATCTCTTTTAAGGAGGATATAAGTGATTTGTATAAAACCTAAAAGCCAAAAAACTAGATTTTATTTTTACAGCAATGTGATGGATAGCATTCTCTTTATTTACACATCCTTAATTGAAGTATTTTTTCCCACTTTGTCTGGAACCAGGCCTTCATTTCAAGTGAATTGTTTTGAGAGTACCACAGCCCATGAAAATAGTAAAGCAATGTATGACTCCAGAACCGATGCTTTATATTCCAGTGGATATTTTAAGCTCTTCTTATTTTAGAGAATTGTTTTTGTAATAGATATACTAAAGGTGATCATTTTACTTTATTGCTAGTCATTGCTGACTGAAATATTTTGCCAGATGAAAGTAATTACTATGACTATATTACTTTTCTAACCTGTTCAGTGTATTGTATCTCAGATATTCATAGTGTGAAATTCTGGATCCTCATTTGCAAAAAAAAAAGTCACATTGTTCTGTGCTCTGGCCTTAATTATGTAAAGCCCATATAGATGTTATCCAGTTTCCTTCCCCACCTGTATATCTTATATCTACAAAAGGTTACAGGAAAACTCCAATCTTAATGTAGAATTGCGCAGATGACCAAACTGAACAACATACTCAGATGTTTGTCTTACAAACGAGAAAAAAAAAAAATCTGCTTCGGCTAGAACCGAATCACTCAGGTCAATTTTTTAAAAGGATGCAAGGAACAACCATATTCTTATTCAACATTAGTCGCTACTAGCCAAAATTATACATTAGAGAAAATAATTTGTTGAGACATCCTCAGGATTATATCCCCTGGAGATGGAAAACAGGCCTGTGTTTCTCTCAAAGTCGTGTCTGCTTGGAGTAGACTTTTTTCAATCCAAACCATAGTAATATATGTGCAATAAACTCACTGTTATAAATATTTACCATAATCTCCATCGTCTTGGTTCTCCTGCTACCCTAACCAGCATCCATGCTACCATAAACCAGTGGAAGTATTCTGTAGGAGCTCCAAGCAGCTCTCATTGTATTTCTGGAAACAGCCATCCAAGAGGAGGCAAATGACACAAGAGAGACGGTAGAAATTATGGCAGACTCCGATTTTCAAACTGCTACACTACTTCTACTCCACTTATGAGGTAAATGTGGCATTCTAGGTTAAAGATGACCAGTGGATGCAGAGATATTGGTGGAGTAGCTAGCAATGTATCTGGCCCACTGAAAGGCTTTTGGTTTTATCCTGCTGACAGCGTTCCGGTATCTGGGAGAAACTAACTACACCTAAGCAGTGTGAGATGAACCACCTCCACTACCAAACTAATTGAAAAATCATTCTTTCAAGCACACACACAGCTTTTTTCTTTTCTTGCCATGAATTACCAGTATTGACAAGTGGCAATTTTTTCTGAACAGTGAAGTTGTTACGCTGTGTAAAGGACAACATTTTCCTGCAAAAATTGCAAATGTCCATTTCAAAACTCACCATCTTTCCAAAAGAGGGACTTACACAATTGCTACCATCATGATCTGTGACATCTCCTTCAGAAAATGGCACAGCAGCCCCATTCATTGACACTGGATGAGGGTAAGAAGATTTCAACTTCCCAACTGCTCTATAACCTACCAACCATTGTGAGCCCGAGTACAAGTGCTTCATGGTGGCTGCGTAACTTTCAACTGCATTCAGTAACGCTCTACGTAAGGAATGTAATAGTGTCGGAATAAAGAAACAAAGTAGACAACAGACAGTTTAAAACTAAGATGAGGCATTTCTGCACATATAGCTTTCTTTTGCTTAAGCTGATACCTCTGTTTCTTTGCCTKGGSGSGGGGGGGGGGGGGGGGRGGGGGGCAGGAATTATCTTATCTTGGTTATCTGGAATGCCGTGAACTAGAAATGTGGTTCACACAACTACCAAAAAGCAAAACCTCAGTCTTTCTTGTCGTATTCTATACTAGGCTCCATTCGTACACAACAGGGCTAGAAACGGAGTAGTGGAGGACGTACTTACCCACTTTATTGTGGTATTTCACAACAGCATTTCCATAGTCATTCAGTCTCCAAATACATATCTATCTACTGTAAATGTTTTAATCTCAATCCTTAGCAGGTAGGACTTTAAATAAGCTTTTCTTCTGAAATATTTCCATCAGCATTATTTGTTATTAAAGAAAAAAAAGAAAGCTAAAATAAGATTTCTTACAAAAGGTAATTAAGCAATATAATATAGTAATAAGTGGAATGAACAATAAGGAGTTGTACTAAAATATATGCCTTGTGCAGTAGAGGACTGGTGTTTCAGGAGATTAACAATTATGATCACCACTCCTCTTCTGTTTCTGTAATACTCCACACAATCTTTTTTAAATTACTTTATTAACCTTTCCTCCTAGCACAGAAGTGCCCGATTATAGATAATATTTCAAAATCATCTGAGGTGTAAGTGTGTTTGATTTGCTCAGTAATTATTTGTCTACTTTATTACATTGACCAAGCACACAAGCTCCTTGACCAGTTTTATTTCGAGTCCAGTTAAGAACAGGGTCGTGTCATTTTGTGTGATCACTCCCTTTGGGCCCCAGAGTACCTGAAATTTCATACAGGAGCTGGTAACTTGGACAGGAATATCTCACACTTTAAACATGCAGAAATCAGTCAGTGTGCTGTCATTTAAGGTTAAGGGGCCTGTTCATAAAGGAAAGGTTTAGTGCACATGTGAAAGAAGTTTGTTCATTCACTGCATTGCAGACCAAAGACATTTAAGCACAGGCATGCAAATTTGCCTTTCTAAGCCTAAAAGGGTGTAAAAATCCTATATATTTGTCAATGCATGCTCTTTCATGATAATTTATTCCCAACATTTCACACAACACATTATTTCAATTTGGATCTGAAGTATTAGCCCATTACCAGCTCCACTACTATCTGCAGCTTCATGCTAAACATATGGTGATCACAGAAAAATATGCATTTCTTAAAACACAGGCCTGGAGAAAACAAGCAAGTATGAAAATAAAAAATACAATGAAAAAGTTTTCCTGCTCTAACTTTGCAGCTTTGTAGGAAATGAAAATAATATTTGTGTTTTTTAAAAGATGAAAATGCAATGAGATAAAATGCGGTACACAGTTTATTCCTGAGGGCCACCACTAGGATAAAAGCATAAAGCCTGGGGACTTTGTTTACTGTCCACAATCAACAAATCCTGAAATCTCCATATGCAGCAGGTTTCTAAAGCTCTGTTAGTAATACTGTATATTGCTGGTCAACTCAGTCACCCATAGAATTACAGTATAGGGTATGGATGCCAGTATTTTAGACCCAAACCGAGCATAAAAAACACAAAGTAAAATTCAGTGTCAGCACAAAGTTGACAGCGAATGATTATAACAGCTTCGAAGCTTGAAAAAGAGTGTAAATAACTAGGATCCCCCGCGGGCTCACTCAGCCTGCATACATAACAACTGTGATGGACAGCCACCATGGTAAAGTATAAAAAAAAAGTCACTCTGCAAAGATGCAAAAATTTCTCCTGCAACGAGTCTTAACTGTCACCTTTCTGACTAAATCAGCTACTTTTATAGAGAAAAAGTATCTATATTGTAAGGTGTACATTTTCGGTACAGGCTGCTACTTTAACAGGTAAACCATTAATATATTTTTCAGTGCTAATAAGCCCCAAGAATTTTTATTTCTTTAAAACAAATGATTCAAAGCTACACGTTACCAAGTCCTTTCTCTCAACCATCACTCAATTAAATACAGTAAAGAGACAACCCAGACCACAGAGCAAAAGAATTTCAAACAAGGCATGTATACAAACGTAAGAATGAAAATACTCTTATCTACCAACACATCAATATTAGTATGCTTTTTCCTTGGGACTTTTTTGCTCCTACATATGTACATATACAAGCACAATATGTACATGTAGTAATGGCTTTAAA
Organism: Phoebastria nigripes; assembly: GCA_035582835.1. Lineage (NCBI taxonomy): Eukaryota > Metazoa > Chordata > Aves > Procellariiformes > Diomedeidae > Phoebastria > Phoebastria nigripes. Next base: position 615,209 of record JAYKAV010003488.1, on the reverse strand, counting down.
GTGCTGGCAAATTGCAAGTGGGTAGATGCACTGGGTCCTCAGACTCTGTCAGACATGTGACAGCACTGTGATTATGTGGTCCCTTCATAGTTCCTGGCTGGGGGCGAGGGAAATAGAAATTAACAGCAGACACTAATATATGCCTACAAACTACTGCATTTTTTAAAATCAATTAGCAAGCAAACTATTTAATTAACTAACTCTCTTTTTTCTATTATTTATTCTATGTAAGCTTTCAATTTTGGATTTTAAAAAAGCAGGTATTAAAACTTTCCTCTTTACCCATTTTGGTTATATTTATCTGAACTAAGTAGATGCCTTGAAATACCAGCCTTTGGTCGTCGGACTATTCGCTCCAAGAGCTTGATTTTAATTTAAGCTAAACAGGAGCTCATAAATATGACATAGCAGAGACATTTGTGGTGATCAGGCAGTATCTACTGAGAAAAACAAGTACATCTAGCAAAAAGAAAAGAAAAATTCTCTCATGAGATAGTAAAAAACCATGATTAAGTTCATGGTGAGTTATGGAAAAATAGAACTTCTCATCTTGCAAATATACTAAATGCTTTCTTCCTTCATTGAACATAAAGAGAATCCAGCGTTCGATGCTTCGTAGGTTGTGCTCCTCAATTTGGTGAATCAGACATGTAAATTATGGTTTTATAATTTTATGTAGTGAAAGAGTCACTATTAGGTCTCTGAAAATCCTGAACATTTTCAAGGATGACCCTCAGCAAAGCGCTTACTTTCATCCATAGCTATACAATCCTTATGTTTTGCTGGTGCTTTTTGATCTTTCTACTACTGTTTATTCAGAAGCTTGCAATTTCTTTCCTCACTTGAAAGAACAGTGATATCCAAAGGCCATTTCTGAAAGCCAGCACAGCTGCAAGTATTTGTTTAGGCCACTTGTTTTTCTTTGTGCTATAAAAATGTGTCATGTACTCGAGATGTTCCCTCAAAAAATTAATTAGAGTATATGAATGGTGGGATAGGTTAATCTTGTACAAACTTTTGCAGTGTTATTCTATTCAAGGAAATACAACTCTTTACATGACAGTTGACTTGGCTGAAATAGCAAATAAAGGTGGGCACCCAGTGCTCTATTTGTGGGCTGTTAAGCATACATTTCCTTTCAACTGACTCACAAGAGACTAGCTCAGTAGATAGCCGTAAGTAGTTCTCTGCACCTGAACTTATCCGCAAAAAGTGGCAAAATAATTACTAGTCTATTAAGTATAGCTTTTTAGCTCCTTTAGAAAGAAATCGGTTTTATAAGATTAAAGATATGGAAATTTTGCCCAATTTCACAATTTACATCCGACCTGATAAGAGTTGCTGTTCCAACCAAAAGAAGCTGACCGTTCCTTTTATATTTTATCTTGACACCACGATGCTAGCCTTAAGAAAGTGGGACAATAATGGAAATGCATTTGCTTTGAAACTGGTCTTACTAAATCTACTGACTACAGGCGAGTTATTCCTGACTTGGGCCAGAAGCCTTTGCAAAAATCTTAGCAAGAATAACAGGATGCAGCAGCAGAAAAATTAAACAGTTGTATTCATAGCAAAATAATAACTCTAAAAAGTTAAATTCAAAGCTGTCTTTTAACATTTCTTCCTAGGAGTGACCAACAGAGCAGCAGGCAAAGCAGTACTTGTTAGCCATGCTAAGTGAAGCCAGATTTGTAATCTCACAGAAATAAAAGGCAGAACAGTAGATATAGGAGATGTTATTCCATACCGGAATTAGCATAACCCAGCACATCAGAATATTAAAATTTAACAAGGATTTCAAACCATCCTTGTATCATCAGCAGAGAGTCATGTCACAGGTTTTTTTATTGGTTCAGCAGGATAGGTGTAATTGTATCAATATTTTAATGCTTGATGCATATTGTCTGTGATAAATTGCTTGCATAAATAAAAAGCACCAATATTCAATTGCCAATGAAATAATCACACATTCTAGATCTTTATTATATCATGCATTATTTAATTACAATAATCAGAATCCTTTTGAAGGTAAAACAAGATTAAAAAGGTTTTGTTTTATTGGATCTATATATTTGATTTACACTTTATATGTTAGCTTTGCATTAAGAATTTATAAGGCATCAATTCAAATGGTGATATTACAGGAGTTTATTCCGTTTGTAATTAGTACAGTACTCTTAAAGTACTCTGGCTACGAGAGATAATATTTCAGTATTTTAATGAGCTTTTTAAGTATAATTGATGCAACAATCGTTGAATTACACATTTCTACCTGAAGAATAATGAAGGAAACATTTTAATGAGAAATTTAATCATTATTAGCAAATGATCTACTAAACTGCCATTTACTGACATTTAAAAGCTTAATAGCAGAAAACTGTATTTTTGTACATCTACATCACTACAGATGATTATCATCTCAGTTGCTCAGGTTTTCTGGTACAACTTTCTCTGTCAGGTTTTTGTTGTTAGATTTAAGAAAAGCTTTCTTTAACTCACAATTGTCAGCTTCCTCTGGAAACTATGGGGCTTGACATGTATACAGATAATTTAAATACATTAGCCCCTTTTCAGCCTTCAGCATTTTTTCAGTATAAAAGGTCTCATTCTTGGGAGTATTCATGCTTGCATCAGCTTGATTTTGATGAATGCCCTGTAACCTCCCAGATAGCACCTTAGAAATGGCGATCCTACCACAGTGTTGACAGCAATGTGTGAAGCTACCACATTTT
>JAYKAV010003488.1:585384-612435 GCA_035582835.1 Phoebastria nigripes | reverse complement strand
CAACCCAAAAAAACAACAAAAAACACACCACAAGAAACCCACCCCCAAAAAAAAACCAAAAAACCACCCTTGAATTTTGGGACAGTCATTGCATGTGTGCCATGAGAAACATAGTACACCACCTACCTCATCTCCTTGCTCACTTCTCCACAGGCACTCACCCACTCAAAGTAGTATTTTTCACACAGTTAACACCCTCTTTTCTACAGAATTTGCTCCATATCACCATCTACCTGTTACCCCAATGCACACGGAAAACCTCTCCTTTCCAGTGCATTAACTGTCTCAGCTCAACTTGACGCGCTGCAGAACAGCAACGTCTCATACTCACAACGGTCCTCCCAACCTTGCAAAAGCTTGTACTTTGGTTTGTGACATGCTCCTGTGAAAGGTGCTCTCCGGGACAGAAAACTGTTCCATGGACTGAAACAGTCTCTACAGAGTAGACGGTAGAGGTGGATAGCAACAACACACATGCACACATGTATACAGGAAGCCATCTGGACATCACAAATGTGACATGAAACAACAGCTACTGAGGAAACAGACATTTATCAATCTCTAGGCCCACCTGATGTAGGATGAATGGAGATCCATAAACAGATAAGGCACGTTCTGCTCTATAATAGTACAATGCCATGATAGTACACAATAGAAATTCACATTTTTCTGAACTTGTTAGTTCCTTATTTAAACTGGTATGATTTATATAGTTGCAATCAGGCAACTCTTTGCAGTTTGAGCAGCGAGAGGAGGATTTTACTAAATTTAGAAACAATCTGTAAAAAATAGAAAAGGGTAACAAATCAGTGGTACACAGACATAAAACAAGCAATATACACAACATGTGATCTTAGACGTACTACTCAGCTTGCACAGAGCTAAGAAGGGGTGGACCTGTTCTGCTCTTAGGTTAAGATGTTTCTAAACCCAAAGCAACAAGAAGTTCCTTGCTTTTAAATAGACAGTGTTATTATTTTTGAGAAATATTGACCCATCATTGCAGCATGGTACTAGACAGAATCCGTCCACCATGGAGAGGCTTAATTTAAGGGCGGGGGGAGGAGATAAAATTGAGGTTCCACTCTGTTCTTTTTAAGTGGTGACTCAGTCTCTGAATAAAAATTGGGAAAGCAATACACAGAAAAATAACTTAGTGAAGCATTATTAGTATGAGGTTTCTCTCTCATGACTGCAGTTTCCACAGCCATCCACTAGGAAAAATTTCCCTTTGGTCCATGTGGGTCCTAAAAATTCCCTCTTTCCCAACCTTTATAGGCAGAAGAGTCTAGAAAAGGGGCAAAAGAGAGGCTGGATATAAAGATAACATTTCTCTTGCTAATAATGTTCTTTGCTAGCAGTGATAGAGAGGTTTGAGAAAATCTACAGTCTAATCCAAACAAACAAACAAACCTCACACCACCCTCCCCTCCCCCCCCCAAAAAAAAAAGAAACACCCAACCATGAAGCTACAAAAAGATGAAATCAGTCTCCTCACCAGGAAGATCTCCTCTGCAGACAATTAGTTCCTATTCATAATACCACCTAAGGTAATTCAGACCCATCAAGCTACTTATCTCTGGTACCTGGACCGCCTCATTATCACGTTTGAAAAGATTAGAAGAAAAACTTCCTTGAAAGAGTAGTAATACACTAGGAGTCCTTTTGCTCCTTTAGGACGAGGAGGATTAAAAGGGATGGACGGGAAGGCATGAGCTCCCAAAAGGATGCTCTTCACCAGACGTTGCCTGCCTATGTCAGGGCAGCTTTGCTTTCATACACAAAAAAGGAGGAGGACTTGCAGCTCTTCACCGCAGGTCAGATTCTGCTCCAGATCAAAATCCTGGAAGTTCCAACAAAGCTTTCTGACAAAATTACTCAGCTCTGCTTTTGCTTGCACATTCCCTCACTGTCCCCAAAAAGATGGCAGTCTCACTTGCCTAAAATGTCTTTCTTTTCAGAGCTGGAAAAAGGATAGAGGACTGAAGGAAAAATTAAAAGTAATTCATTCCCTGGGAATTCACGCTATAGTCTAATTCATAGCTGTTTTAGAGAGGACAGCCCTTTCCTCTTTAATGCCAAAAAAATCTGCAAAGGAGACACAGCCATAAACTGATTACCAGCAGTCTTGCAAGGAGCTACAGGTGACCCTACGGGATCTGCATTATATCTCCAATCCCTGTGCATCAAGCACAATGAAAAACAGTCTCTGCTCTCCCCTTGCTCGGGAAGAAAGTTTCTGTACATCTTCACTTGAAGACAAAGCCTTTTAAGATTCCCCAGCATGGCTCTAGCTGGGCCTTCTGAGAACTGTAAGCTTTCCAGGACAAAACTAACTCATATTATCATTAAGCAAGGACTGGAGAGACCTTCATACATGGACTTATTGCACAAAAAGCCTTTATAAAAGTAAAACATGTCTAGAAATTATATCCAATATATATATATCTCCAGGCTCATAAATAAGACACATTCTGAAAATCAGGTGCACTGCTTAGCTGTTGCAGTGATTTAAGTGAGCTACCAGGGAATATCAGCAAAAGTGACACAGAAACCAGAAGTGGACAAAGGTGAGTAATAAAACCAAGAAAAAACCTTGAGCCAAAAATATATCAAAACTGACTCCACTGATGTGTTTTCACTGCTTAGAGATGGAGTGCCATTCTCATCTGGTTAATTCCAATTCAGCATTTCTTTGATATACCTTTTATAATTTCCAGTCTAATTATAATGAAAATCATTTTTCAATGTAATTTTGTAATAAAAATGTTTCCTTATTTCTCATTACCTAAGAACATGATCTTGCACAGCTACTGAGCATGCTTACAATGTGTATAGTGTATCTTCTCTTTCTTAGCATTTAATCTCTTCGTAGTCTACAGATGTCAAGAGGTTCAGATTAAGCTTGTTAAAGATCTGCTTCACTCTAACTCACTGATGATTATTTATTTAGCAGTTTTATGTAACCCTGTCATTGATAAGCACTCTATTAATTTGCCGAGGGACAAATCAACACTAGTTATTTTTCTACTGGCTATTAGATTCAGTGCTGCTGTTTGTTACAAACCACTTGCCAGTTAATTATAAATTATGGGTCCTCTTTGCCTATATTAATTGATATCTCCTCTGCCTTTGTAATACTAGACAAATAAATTGAAGGCAAGATTTATTAAGCAATGCATGTCTTCCGTCTCTTGATTAGTATTCTTTACTTTTTAAACATTTATACTTGTTTATACAGATTTGATGGCAGAACAGTACATTAGAGAACTGATCCTTGGGGTGTTTTGGGGGAGACAGGAAGACTTATTTAACAGCTTCCCACAAATTAGGTTGAAGTGATACATGATTTAAGTTAAGCAATTTTTAAATGCTCCTTTTGATTTAATAAAGTCTTAAGTTACAGTATCTTTCTGTATAGGTGTGGCATACACATATTTTACAGAAATTTTGTATGTACTTACCTGCGTTCAGGAAGTACCATGCATATAGCGCTGCGTTCTGCACACACAGTGTTTGTATGCCTAAACAGCTACTCTTGAGCGTGAGAATATATACACATGTGCAACACATACAGAAAAAGACACGTGTGGATATGCATACACACAGAGATCTATATATATCCCTCTCATACCTCAGGTAGTAGAGAGATTCTCTGTCAGCTATTTTCATGCAGAAAGAAAGGATTTTCTGAATAGTTTCATTTTCAAAACCTGAAGATGTAATGAGTGGTTTCAGAACAATGGACTGTGGCCATTTTTAATTTGCATGAGTGTGAATTATATAAAGTAATTGTACAGTCTCCTCCATTTATATATGATCACTAGCTACAGGGAATGCACCCTTTCAGAGAGATGCTCACACTCCACAAAGAAGCAAGAGTCAAAATTCATGCCATGTACTTTTGAAAAGAAACTTAATTCTTTTGCTCCCTTGCCAGTGCCAAGCATAGAAGTATAATGCAAAATTCAGCTCTGGAGTAACTTCTGTGGTTTCAAAGGAATTCCTAACAATTACACCACCGCTGAAATTGGCCCACAGGAACAAAACGCTATGCCATTTCAGTGAGTTCAAATTTTACAGCATCTTATTTCCACTCTCCAACCTTTAAGTCCACTCTTCTATGTAATAAGGATGTGATACATGCAAGTGTTCATCAGGGTTATAAAAGGTTTTACCCTCCTGCCACTTGGCAGGTGTCAGGAACCATGGATCCCAGAGATCACGGTTATATTCCAAACCTAATTATGGACAGTTTTTTAATGCAATTAATAGCTTCATCTGCAGYGCCCTTAGTGTTTTGCTATATACTACGTTAGATAAATTCAAAGAATGCACATTCGTGACCCTGTGGATGAATGCATTGCTGTATTGACTGTTCACAAGCAATATCTCTCTCATTAATTAACTCCTATAATGCACTGATTAGTATGTGTGTATGGGCGTGTATGTTTTCTACCAGGCAGAACATCTGTATCACCCTCTGGAGGCTGGCTCACAAAGAATAACAGCCATAATACTACTATAGCTCTCTAATTCATGGTATATTCCACATAACTGCATAATCACTGCCCTTTCGTAGTCAAAATACCCAGAAATGTGTACCCACAACCAACTTGCAGCTCAAGTGCCTTTTCAAGTAAATGTGTGAAAATTACCTGACATGACTTACTGAAAACAAGTGGCAAAAATTAATTATGGGCATTCTTGCAAGCATATAGGAAGAACTTGGGGTTTGTATCATGAAAAAAAGCAATGATCACCTATCAGTAAGATTACCTATTTAAGTTTAAAGGCTCTATTTCATTTCTATTTTCTTGGGCATCTTTGCCTCCATATACGCTTCCAGTGCGGCTCAGATTAGAACAGTCAGAGAAACCTTACTTAAAAAATAAATGCTAAATTTATTAATGCTATTTGTCTACTTCACCAAAGCCATTATTCATATTTCATTCATTAATAAGGTCTGAAAACCATTTTGAAACCTGCGGACAGACAACACAATGGAAATACAATTATTATTAGTAGTATCTATTATTATAATCTATAAATGAATATCTATTTTTTAAACATTACTACTAAGTAATGTTTAAAAAAAAGATACAATTAAATTATACCTTAACAACAAGGCACTTATTTGTAAAAATAATAACAACTTTACAACTTTTTGAATAGGATTATATTGAAGAATTGAGTATGACAGAACAATGTCAGAGCCACCCAAAACAGCAAAGTCCACACAAAATTTCAAAGCAATTACAAGTGCAGTGTGATCAGGCTGATGTAAAATCGGATTGAGTGAATGAGCCCTCTCTCTTAAACAGGCCGCAACTGGACTCAAAATGCTAGGGACATGGTCAACACAAGACTTTCCTAAGAGCAGCAAGTATAGTTGGGGAAAGTAGAGAAACTGGGTGTGCAAACTGTTCCTTGGGTCTTAAACAGAAGCAGCAGACATCAGAGATGAAAACCAGTTGAGAACAATTGTGGTCAGAGTTTAATTGGATACGGACCAGAGTTTGGCTGTTTTTCAAAGAAAAGGCAGTTGGTACCCATGGAGTCAGAAAGAGGAAGAGCAGTGATAAAGTGTTTATCTCTAGGGGGAGAGAGAGATGCACACTTTATGGTCTGTGCAACACAGGGAGGTTACTGGGGAAGGAGTTGGGGTGAGGGTATAATGTGCTGCAAAACCAGCAACTCCATTATGGCTCTTTGTGTTCAGCTTTGTGCACAAGGTCGCTGCAGAGCAACGGGCCCTTCTCCACCCTGCGAGCAAGTGAGTGAAACTGCAATCTACACCCAGATCCTGTAAGTGGCAACTCAGCGCTGCATCAAACATCCACGGTGATTGTCAGTGGATCCAAGGTAAGGAATGGGTAAACCATTTCAAATAAAATAGGAAATGACCCGAACTGTTGCTGTAAACCAATTTTTTTCCAGATTCACAGAAGTTTGAACAGCTTTCTTGTTCTTTTTTCCATTTTCTTTCAGAAGAAATGTAAAATTGAGGCCTTGACCACTCAAGGTCATTAAAAATCCCATTAACCTTTTCACAAGGTAGGGCTTAAGTAGGGTTAATTAAGTAATATTGCTTCACAAGGGTCTGAAGAAGCATTTTTCTTTCTAKTTTCAATATATATGCCAGTAGGTTTGCATGCCTCCCACAAGTTTTGTTTTAAATTTTGAGTCTTGTCCCCCCAAAAAGAAAAATAAAAACCAACAACAAACCAGTAGAAAACCATGTAAGACCCCAAATTCACCTGGTTGTAATACGCACCCTGAAACGCATAGGTTCCGTATGTCCCACTGAAAATGATACCCATGCTCTTTTAAATGCGACTCAGTGGCCAAAAGAATGGTTTATACACCATTCAAAATGTTTTGAAAAAATATTTGTACACTACAGAAATACTCTCATCACTATAATGAATTAAAGAAAATACTGACTCATTTTCCGCAAACCATAAATAATCATTTACATTTATTCATTGCTGGGTGCTGTAAGCATTCTCAGAAAAAGAACTCAAAGCAAAGATAAATCAGTCATAAAAAGTGAGAGAAATATGATAAACTACACATTAGGCCAGAGAAAAATCTGCCATACAGAGCTTGGAAACTGTCACCATACAAGAGGAATCTGTGACTTCCATCTGTAACTGCCTTCAATCATCTTCCTCCATACCCTTCATCAGAACTCCCTGTACACATCATTATTCTATAATTATCAACATATATAGATAACAAAAACCAACCAGAATAACATTTGCAAGGTTCTTCTTTTTAAATACAAGGGGAATGTAACTCAGAACACTGCAAAACTAAACTTTCTTTTTCATAGGAATCCAAAACTGTTTGTAGGCAGAAATTGTAGCAGAGAGATAACATGATCCTCTGTGCTATCCAGTTCTACTGAATTGCATAATGAAGTTGAGCACTGTTTGGGTATTAATTCTCATGTGTTGGTAAGTCATGGCAAAGCCACTTAAAAGCATGCAGAAAAATAAACTTTTCAGCCTGTTTTGTTCAAGGACTTAATTATGTAATTAATTAAATCAGACAGTAGCAAATTCAAAACAGATAAAATTTTTTTTACAGTGAACAAATAGACTACAGGACTTCCTGCCACAAGATATCCCTGCTAACAACTTAGCTAAATTAAAAACATTAGACGTTTATGTGGCTAGCAAGCATATATAAGAGCAAAACACACAAATAATGCTAAAATAAAACACACTTTATCAGGCACAAATTTATCAGAGAGGTGAAGGGGACTGCATCTCCCACAGCAATAGCAAGAGTGGCATGTGCTCTTACATCCCATGGAAGGGTTATTAGAAGTTACGCGTTCAGCACACGAACCTTTCTTTTCCTGAAACACTTCATATTAAACACAACCAGAGGATGACAACAACTGCTTCCAGCCCAACGTTGGGTGATCTGAGGAAAGCCTCTCTCTATTTCTTTCTCTCACTAAACCCTTTAAATACCCACCTACCAGCACTATGTTTCATGGCAAACTGAGCTGGTGCCTTTATATAGGATGGTTTGTAAATGGCACAAATGTTTCCTGACGAAGTGACCTGAACATTACACGCCATCTGGTTTGTTTTGTGACTCTGTAAAATGTAGTGATACTTGTCAAGGAGAATATACAAATTAAAATCTATTTAACTAAATAGTTGAACACGAAATGAAAATATTTTAAGTCTTGACTTTATCCTAGCTTGGATAAAACTAGTTGATTTTAATGACAGTCCTTAGTCCACGCTGGGAATTTCAAAGCTGGACCTATTCTGAATTTCCTTGTTCATCTACAATTGAAAAAAAAAAAAAAAAAAAAAAAAAAAAAAAAAAAAAAAAAAAAAAAAAGTAGTACATAAGAACTATGAAAATACAACGTCCTTCAATTTTCCAGGTTGGTTCTGGAGATATCGGGGGTTCAGGCATTGTACACTTATACAAACAGTACTTGAAGTCTTACTAAACATTCTGAGACAAAACTTCATCCATTGTTTGCCAGGAATCCAAATTCTCCTCCTCCAGAATCTTTAGACATAACTAACTCAATACCTTATAGCAACTGCATGATGTGCTGTACACAAAAATATCTCCATGCTATGCACAGAGAATTCAGATGGAGAGGTGAGTGATTTGCCCAGAGCCACGGACAAATTCGGTGTTATATGCAGAATTAGAACGCATACAGTTTTAGCTCTCAAACCTATGTTCATACCACTAGATCACACTTCCCTATAAAATATTACCTGACAGGACCCATATTTATTGAAAGGGAAGTATATATTTTCTGCTGGAGTGGGAAATACTTCTCTTTTTTTAGCTGTTAATATTCATTTTATGAGTTCTGTGTCTGAAGATCATTATGAATGTCTTCTTGGGATTTCATTAACACTACAAAAAAAACCCAGAAGACAGTTTTGATGCAAAGCTTACTTTAAGTGGGTAAATTCCCTGGTTTTTTTCTCTTTTTTTTAAAGCCAGAAAGGGTGGATAAAAGACCTATAAAATAAATGCTGAGTGAATAGGACTCTTGAGCTATAGAACTTGTGCTGTGAAAATTCTACTTTGTCTGGCAAACACTATTAAACAGAAATCTATGAACAGCATTTTTTTTCCATTTCATACAGGGGGAAAAAAAGAAATCAGATCTGACCCAGTGACTTCGATGACAATGGTAAGAGTCCTACTTTGTACAATGAGTTATAAAGACAGAATTTTTACTCTTGGGTGGGCATTTTAACATTCCTAGCAACAGAGCTTCACTACTAGAAGTGCTGAGATCACTTACTAGACCTCTGGTTGTTGGTACCAGTGACTCTGGTATGTCAGAGTAACCCTGACRAGCCCTCCTGTTTTTTTTTCAGATTAGTTTCTAAATTACACAATACAATTAAGGAAGTGTTGTCAAAGTGCAGATTACTATCATTGTCATCTCTATTTTTGAATGCTTTCTGGAATTTGAGTTTTAGGTACACAAACTTCACACTTTTACGATAATTTGGGTCATTTCCAACTGGAATTCAAAACCAGGTGTCAGTGGTGAAGTGCCTCGAGGCTATCAAAATAACTGACTGTGTCACCTTGTCCTCCTAATGATCCTTATATATTTAACATAAACATCATAAAAGTAAGTGCTTATTCAAGCAGGACCACTACATATGTTTACCTGGGCTTGTTTTTCTAACTCGCACTGACTATAAAAAATAACTGGGAAGAGAAGAAGATGTTAACTGCTATAACGGAGCATCAAACTATGGATTTGGAAGTCTGATGCTTGCTGATGTTTCAAATAAACCCCAGAAGCTATTCTTGTGGGGGGTCATAATGGCACACGCAACCTATTTTGAGACCATTTCTTTTCTTACAGTGCTGTGTGCTTCTCATTATAATGATAATATCCAGCATTTATATGGCTATTTACATCTTTTAAGTGCTGTACCAACAACTAATTAATCCTCACAACACCCTGTAGGGTAGGTAAGTATTATTATCCCCATTTTATAAATGGAGAAATTGAGACAGAGGGGTAAAAGTGACTTGCTGGAAGGCACTCAGCAAGTTATAGGCAAAACTCAAATGAAAACACAGGGGGTTCCTGGCTCCCAGGCCCATGCTCTGTCCACTCAGCCAGACCTTGTTGCCTCTCACAAGAACTAGTGCCTGATTTTAGAGTCACTGTTTACATCCAAGCTTGTCCAAAAAAMCCCCTGTACTATCCAGCATGCACTGCTTCCATTACGCACTCAAGACATCTCAATCAGGACAATGTCAAGCAGTGGAACAGCTTGCCCAGAGAGGTTGTGCAGGCTCCATCCTTGGAGCTTCTCAAGACCCAACATGACAGAACTCTGAGCAACCTAGTCTGATTTAATAGATGATCTTGCTTTAGGCAAGACATCAGATTAAAGACCTCCGAGGTCCCTCCCAGCCTGAATTATCCTTTTTATGAAGCAGATGTGTTCTGTGATGGTTACAAGTTTTCCATTATTTCACAGTCAACTCTATTTTTTTCATCTGGGTTCTTCCTTTAGGTGCTTTGACCTACACCTGTCCCTCGGCAGGCATACCTACATGCAGCACTAGGTCTGTGCTAAGAACATAAAGAAATAAATGTAATGGCATCATGTGCCATTTAGCAGTGAACTAAAAAAATTGTGTCATTTCTGTAAACTATTTCCCTGTTTGTATCCAAATTTAAAATCATCACCAARTATGGTCTTTTCCACGAGAGAAGACAACCTCCAGATTTTCTTCCGGCTGTGTTTCCTAGAAAAGTCTGATCAAGAACCAGGAAAAACTGAAAATAAAATCTTGAGGATTACTGTTAGGATTGCTAAGAGACAGGCTAAGGCTACGTGGTGTTGTCTCTTAGAAACACAAGTCCATACTCTGTATTACAGGTCAGAAAGAAGTCCTGTCCCTGTGCAGCCCCATCTTCATCAATAGCACTGGATTCAGGTCCAAATAAGAAATTGGCAATAGCAATATAAATGCTCTTGGAATGATAAATGCTCTGCTTAATGACCCTCCTTGCTGCAGTATCACAGGTAAGATCAAAGCTGATAGCCCAGATCCCCAGAGGTACTCAATCTCCTCAGCAGTAGCTAGTTATTTAGGGGAGCTCAAGTTCTTTTTTGGGGAAAAAAAGTAACTAAGTTTTTAAGAGTGCTTGGTATCCTGCAGTTCCTACTAAAATGAAACAGAGCTGTTTGGGAACTTCAGCTATTTCATTCTGATGCCTAATGGGAACTGTTGGATGCAAAATTGTTTTAGGAATTGAGCCTTAWACATCCTTATCAACTCCCCCGTGCTCCTGTATAAGATTGTTTGTATCCTTTTGCATATACTTCAGCAAATAGAAGAAATTACAATACTCTGACTACTTGGAAAGTAAAATTAGCAGCCACATTGTCAAGTAGGAGCTGAAAGATGAGGCTACACTAGAAGCAGATAACACCAAAAAGTAAGTGTATGCTTTTACACACATATTATGCAGGTTAAAAGCCTGGTTCCCTGTTGCCTTATTCTGTTCACAGCCACTTACGTTAAGAAAGAAGGGATTTAAAATGTGAAGTTGATAGTATGGTTACCTTTCACCTGTGTTTGTAATCCCTCAAGGAGAAAACAGTGGATATCAGGCAGTAAATTGTACCTGATATTACAGCTGTTTTATTCCAAAATCTGACCTATATACCTACCTACAGTCAAACAGACTATTTTGTACTGAACTATATTTCCTAAAGAGCAAGGAGACCCCAACAAAATCCAAGAGGAGCATCTCAGAGACATGAATTTGTAGGAAAACTTTTTTCTCCTACTTTTCTTTCTCTGTGCTTTTTCAGGGGTGAAGCCAAAGGCTAACCTGTATTTAATATTCTTGGAAGTTACGTTTAGAAATGTCTACAAATAAACTTCTGAGTATTTAGCCAGCTAGGGCTATCTGTTAGACACTTGTTGAAAACAATGCATTCTTGCACTCTACGCGAGGGTCACTGTTTACCCAACGCACTGAGAACTTCTCCGCTAATCTGGCTCCTGAACGTCCCACTGTGGTGCTTTACCACATGGCTAACTATGACAAGAAAATGGCTAGACTTATAGAAGTGGCGAAGTTAGTATAGTAGCAGAGTTTCTCAGGTTGAGAAAAGAACACAGCATGATAACATCAACAGCCTTTTAAGATACTATATATATATACACACACACRCGCGCGCACGCACACATATAGCTCTTATATACATCAGTGTCTACGGGGTTCACATTTGTGATTACAGACAGCAATATAGACAAAGCTACTATGGTTAAACCCTTTGTGAGAGTTATTAAGCTGTTGACAATATGAGAATCAGATGAATTTACCACTGGTTCAGTAATTGTCTTTCATATATGAGCAACCCCCTACATACAACTTTTATGATTCATCATATTTATTTTTTGTTTCCTCAAGCAACATCTTTTATTAGTTGCACACTCACTACAGAAATTTAATTTCTGCAAGAGAACAACAAAGCAGTTGATTATTATTATTGAGAATCTGGTACAACACAGAGTGAAATAAAATCTATAAGGCATTAAAATGACAGATTAGGCAAGAGCTGTATTCATTTACAAGTGTTAGAACATCATGTTAATGCCTCACAAGCACAACATAAAATGAAAATCAACTCTTTCATGCTGCTTTACTAATACTGCAAAGCTCCACGGAGCACAAATAGTAGTCCCTGTTAAAGAGGCACTGTCCTTTTGTAGTTTTTACATGCAGCAGGTTTATCATTAACACTTGACGGAAAACTCTCTTCCGGTACTTACTAGCCATAAACTTTACATTTTTACCACTTATGGATTTAAAGATTATTATTACCGATCTCTGCTAGACCAAGTGTATTAAGTATATGGCTGTCCCTTAATGGAATTTTAGAATTTGCACACAAAATCTCTTTGGTTAGAAATGTTCATTTGGAAAGCGTTATATTAAAAACTTCACTTTTCACAATCACTGCAAAGCTACTATATCCAGATTTACATTCATATTAAATTTTACTGCAGCTTTATTTACTATCAAAATCTCTGAACATAAAATGACAGGACACACAAATAAGACAACTTGAAATATTCACTTCACTCACACCAATCCAATCACTAGTGTACGTATTTGATGGTATTTATATTCTTCTGATCATATTTTATGTTATTAATGTCATGATTTTCTTGTACATATCATCATTCTTTCCCCATTCTTTTAGCTTAAACTCATACCTCATCATAGCTGCAAAGTAGGAAAATGATACACTGCTTTGGAATATGACGTTATTCGTTCAAATTGCTGTATGTCTTGAGGAAAGGAAATCAGTGGATTTTGTTTAGTAACAACAACTGTATATACAGGTTGTTCTAATTTGTTCCTCAATACATTCTTAATGATTAAACACGTGTAAACATTTTGAGGGACGTTTATACACAAAAGGATACCTGTCACTCATATAGACAGTGGGGCTATATCAGTACAAAATTCAACATAGTATGAAAAAAAAATTAATGGGCTGGATAAATGTTTTCAGATTTAGCCTGTGCTGAATGCCACGTGGCTGTGACTACCTTGCTGTTGTCACTCAAGCTGCCACAAGTATGCCCTGCCTACGTACAGCCATAACTTCTAAATGAAGACATCTTTTGACTAGGTGAAGAGGAGCACAGGACAGGCCTCAGTCTGGGCAAAGGAGCTGAAGATGAACATCAGAGCATCGCAAGTCAGAAGAGGAGGTGGGGGCTCTGCCATCTGGGAAGCAATATTAGGAAGGAGGAACAGTCACAATATTTTTTTTTCTCCCCAAGGCGAGGGTAGCTATCTGATTTCCATCTCTTGTTCCATGACTTCCTTTGGGTTCCAGCCACAAAGGGAGTATAGCATAAGGAACAACAGCACATATAACAACTTATTAGTAAAAATTTAAATTATGCATCTAAAACCAATGAATTGTAAATAGATCAAATGCTCAAGCACAACTATCCTCATTCTGAAAAATGCTGTAAGAAAATCAACGTTACACGCACACTCTACTTCATTAAGGGTTAATACTTTTTGTGTAACGTCCCTTGGATATACAAATTGCAAACTTTCTGATCTGATAAACTCACTAATTTCTAAGAAAGCCAGAAGCAATCTGATATACTGTGATGCTGAATAGGTCTGTAAATTACCTAAATAATGGAGGGTTGATCTTTACCCCACCTATTATATACTATCCTTTGATGAGATTATAAATAATAAAAAAAGAACAGGAAATAGCACAGCTTAGGTTCCTAATTTAGTAACAGCAGCAATAATAACAATAAAACTTTTTGTTTACCTTAAACTGCAGGACAACAAATCTCTCTAGTTCCAATTCCAGTTTTAACATGTGAAAAGCTAGTTACAATATTATGACAAATGTAGATATGAATCTTTGACAAGAAGCAAACATACTACTTCATAACTTAGAGGCTCGAGCACAGCAGTAAAGCATACGTATCATACAGTCCCTACCCATACCAGTGTCAGGCAGGCTAAAAACCTGGAGAACTGTGCCTGAGATTTTATTTGGTGCACTGTCATAAAATAGGTACAACAAAGTAGCTCATGCTCTAAAGCACTATTGAGGTTCCCTAAAGCCAGGTGCTCTCATGAACACCTGGGGCAGAGAGGGGAGATCCCTTCTTAAATAAGACATATTTAGAAAGTTGCCAGAAGAAAAGTTGGTATTCGGAAGCCCCAACCAATGGTGGATATATACTTAAATATTTATCCACAAAACAGTGAATGACATGATATAAAATCCTAAAAAGCATTAAGAAATAACGAAGAGTGCTCTCCCCAAAGGCACAGCTGGAAGTTGTAACAGGATTTCCCCTCTCTTTCTTTGCAACTTTAAAATGTCCTGTCCTCGTCTCACTTGAAGGGTGAATGACAGCTAGGTGGGAATTCTGTGCAGGAACACTAATCCTATATGCTAACCTGCTTGTGTACCACAGTAATAATGTCACCATACCAAACTGTCTTTTCTGTAAACCTGAAAAATTATGTCCTCCAGCAAAAAAAGCTCTTCTTCTGCCTATGTTGTTTCCCTTCCAACTCATTCAGTTTTTAAATCAGTATAAAATTCATCTTACTAGCTCCCCTGAAACACCACCATCAGATTCAGTGAAAACTTCCAACGAGGATGATATGAGTTGCACCAGATCTAGGGGTGTAGGCACCTCTACCTTTACAACTTCTTGAACCGCAGAATACAATAATGCACTGTTCTAAACCACGCTTTACCCACACAGTATATTATTTAACATTCTCTCTACCCACCATCTGAACTCATAAACTATGATTATCAGCACAGCATATTTTTTTCCATCAGTATGAATCCTAACTAAGGGTGTAGGATTCATCTCCCTTATGGCAGCACCCATCCTCTGCAAACCCACATCTAAACTAGATACCTTATAGTGCTCCCTTTATGGACAAAAGTACTTTGCAGGCCACTTTTCACCTGGCCTATTTTAGATCATCTGCTTTGTGATGAGGCAATGGTTCACAATTGACTACAAGGGGCCTAATGTCTTCGACACAGCAGCCACAATGTAGATGCTTGCATTTTGTCAGCTGAATCTCACTGATTTACTCTCTACTGTCCATGAGTTTCTATTTGATTTTAATCCTGCACCAAAATAATTTCAAGAAGGTTTCTATTTGAGCAGTGAATATTTTGAGAATGCTGATTGATATCATTAGATGATATCCTTCAAAAGCACTGCAGAAATCACTGCAGAATCTCAGAACCAGATGTTTTGACATTCTATACATCCCAGGCACACTTTTTACTTTTTAAAAATGGATTAGTTGAATTATCTCCTCTATTAAAATGTCATAAAGAACTTAAGAAATAAGGCTTGATAAGGAAGAGGTTTGGATTTTTCTACTAGAGGTGTTCTTAAAGACAGATTGATAAAGTTCTGCGTAAGAAATTAGAAGTACAGATTAAAAAAAAAAACCACAGTGGGCATGGAATAAGTTACACAAGCTTTTAGGTTCAGAATATCATTCCACTTTCATTTTACATGTAATTGCAAAGGAGGGGAGGCAGTCAAACTTGAAATGGAATGTGGACCTATATTTTTCCTCCCTGCTTTCCCCTGTTTTGTGGTCAGTGTTAAAGTGTTACAGGACAGCATTACAGGGATATATATATATATATATTTTTTTAACAAAACATTTCAAACTGTGCATTACATCCAGATAAAATCTGACTATGCAATGCAAACTGCAATAGCATTCCAGTTCTGTGGATCCTGTTGTTACAAAGAACTAGCAATTACAGTGTCTGGGAACCAAGGAACGCAAAAATGCAGAAATACTACTCCAGCCCAGAAAAAAAAAAAATATACAAGGAGAAAAAGAAATAGCGCCATAAGGCAAATGCAGTATTTTGGATGACATGGAAATGTAAACTGCTGGGAATGAAAGGGAGTAAGAAAATAGGGCAGCACTACAAAGGAAGGTTATTTCTTCAAGGAAAAGGGAAACCTGGGAAAAGATCATACCTCACCAACATCCAGTTGTCTCTCAAATATGGTCATTTGTTCACAGACTTTTTTTTAAAAAAGCAAAGAATATGAAATTTAGCAAAAAGTTCAGATGTTCGTTTGCTCTCGTGAAGAGTACATATCTGTACAAGCACCTTTATTGAACAATCATCTGAACTGCAATTTACTTGATACATCAAAGGATTGATAAATTTTCAGTCTATAATACAAAGATACTTTTTATTGCCATGTGTTTCATAAAAGCAATTTTGAAAATGATTGCTTAATTCTAACCCATTACTTCTAATGTTTTTTTTCAAAATGAGCACCTCCAACAATGGTATTGCTGCACTCTTTCCTTCACCTCAACGAATGCAGGTATCAGTATCTTCCCTTAAACTACTTATCCCACAAACAAACTTTTGATACCAGTGTCCTGCTGTGCAGCGTACCAGGAATGGGGTATCTATATGGAACTTTTCAACCTGCCGCTAACTTTCTCAGTACTCAGCGTTTTTGTCCCAGTTGCTGTCTGCCAGTCTGCCATGTAAGAGAGGAGGGAAGGTAGTGCAGGTTAGATTCAAATCCAAAATGTGGAAGTTATAGGTAGTGTGACAGACTGAGGCTTTTGTTTTGTTCTCTTTCTAGGAGAAGTTAGTCATACATACAGAATGTTATTTTACAAGATGCTTACCTTTGGTAATATATATTTGTCACATAGCTGTAAATCAAAGGTATCCACAACTAAGGAGAACTATTGACTCCCTACGTCATCCCAGAGAATGCAAGCCAAGAAAGTGACATCAAGTTTATTATTTGCACTAATAACAGATATTAAGACATATTTCCCCAAGTTGTAATACACTGGAAACTGAGTGCACTCTAAATTGCCTAGTAACTAGTGCAAGTTTTACAACAGAAAAAGGATGATTGGATAAGGCAGCTGAATCCTCTTTTGATCAGTTAGATTGCTTTGGGACTAAAACCTTAGGAAACCTATCGTGTTTGAGAAGAATTCAACAAGAAAAGAGAAAGAGGGAGTTCTCCAACAGTAAGTAGAGAGAATAAGATTTCCAGGAATCTAATATCGAAACAGGGGCAAGAGCTAACTTTGCACAAAAATCTCAAACTTTGATAAAGGAGTCTGTAAGGAAAGACACAGACAATGTGGCTTGAAAAAAATGACCTGTAGAGTTATTTTATGAATTTTTATGTGTGTGTCAAGCACAAACACCTAGTCAAGATAAAAGCTTGGCTAAGGACTGGCTCATCCTGAAAGACTTAGAGAGCCTCAACTTGGAAAGGCGTTTAATAAGAAAAAGGGACAACTTATTCACTACACCATGAAAAGGGCTATTTAGTAATGCTTCTGCTTCTTCCTGTTGCGGAGTTCTCAAAGCACCGTGATGCTCTTTCTTGTCAAGACATTTCTGCTTTCTGATCCAACAAAAATAACATTGTCACCCATCTTGCTTGACAACCCTGAAAGGGACAGTTGCCATATTCTTATCAGCATGCCTTTCCCTATGCTTAGAGCAATTCCTTCACTTTCCTAGCCCTGGGAAGAAATAGGTGCTTGGATGAAAGTCACTCAGTTGAAGTTCAATCTATTATAAAGAGATCAAGCCTATTGTCAAAAGGAAATTTCTAAGACTGTGCCAGCATCAATAACTGCTCMGCTACCTACAGCTGGAGATCTGTCTATTGTCATAACTATCCACAGTCTCCAAAACTCAGTAGAGGTATCTGCACTGACAAGAGTCCTAGCGAGCAAAATGGACAATGGCAAACTACTGCCATCTCTAACTTTGTCTGAAGGCACRCTTCCTTTCCATTTTGTTGCGACTTCTCATCCACATTTTTCTTACTTGCAAGTCTTACTAGCTGTAGCATTCCCAAATTGTAATTAAATGAGAAACCAGGTAGAAGCTTCATCGTGATGGAGAAAGGCTGCCCATCAGGTGAGCAAAGYCCATCTGCAAGAATATAATTCACCTCTTTCCTACATTTTCTACCCTTCCATAACTGGATGAAGAAAGTTCCAGTGGGGTTATGGTTCAAAAAACTCAGGTACTGTCTCTGTCTGGTGCATAACTAGCAGCACCTCAAGACTGAACTTAAAGTGCCAGAACAAGAACCCTCTCAGTTACACAGAATTAACCCGTCCATCTAACAAGCAGCCTCTAAGATCTCCTAATAACTGACAAGAATGACAGTTGCAGGTTCCCCTGGATGGCTACACTAAAACCTTGGTTTCCTCCTCACTGACCAGCAGAAATATCTACTTCCAAAGGAGTTTCAGACTTGTTTAAAGACAGTAGTATTTTTACCACTATCATCTCTTTCCATGAGCAACGGGGCCACTTTAAAGTTGATGAGGAGAGTCTCTTTAATTAGCTGAAACTTCCTGTGCTGTGAACAGTCTCCACAGCTCACTCTTGTACTTGGTGATGACAGCTAGAAACAGCCAAGGAGACTCACCAGTTTAACCAGGATAAAGGAACGCCAATTCTGTCAACCATTTCTCTGGTGATTATCCACAAAAGTCCAGGTATTCTTGCAACAGCACAGAGAGTAAAGCACCACCCCAACCTTTTTCTAATTCTCTTTGGTAGAGCACACAATGCTCAAATCTACTTTTATAATAAAGGAAAAGTTTACAGAAATATGAAAAATTATTTTTCGGGGGTCTGTAATAGAAATTACATTATTGTTCCTGCTAAATGTAGGATTTCCTTTTGTGGCAAAACAGATCTATTTGGAACTTTGGCTGATGCTAATAACTTCATAGATCAACGTACGGTTTAATTGATGGAACAGATGGAAGACACAGACTCTGCAACATTAAAGAGTTATACTTAATGCATTGGAATAACTGTGACTTGGTTTTAAAATGTTCTCCTAATTGTCTGAATGGTTTAACAGTGGCATGAATTTTATTGGATATTTCCACTCATACTGATTTACAAGTTTATAATATGATTTTGTAAAATTGATGATTTCTGGTTTTCTTAGTGGGGGAAAAAATGTATGAATTAACAAAAAAAGAAGAAAAGTTTGTGAGAGAGATACTCTTTGTAGAACAGAGAGCTTTGCATAACAAAGGCCAGGGTGATTCAGCTATCAGGTCAACAAAGCACTGAAGTACATAGGTAAGTCCTCCCTGCTCACTAAAGAATCTAAGCATACATTTAGACCATTTCATTACAAAGTATGGTTTGCACAGGGTCTCAACACTCAAGAGGAACACACTGAGCAAAATAGCAGGATCTTCCAAAACTAAGGATAAATATAAACATATCTTAAAATTACCACATTTTAACTTTGGATTCCTGGGCACCTTTAATGTTAATTACACATGATTATTTATATAAAAGAGGATGGTGAATTTGTTGATAAACCAAGATTTCTTTTCAAGGCTGCTTGACCCTGAGGTTTTCTTGAAAAATCATCCTTTCTGGCAGCACACAATAAATGCTAATTTGATAATAATATCTCTCTTTCATTTATATCAGTATAGATAGACAAAGTTTGACCAGGCCTAACAAAGAAAGACCGATAAKTCACATAAAGTGGCTGGGGCAGGAATGAGGGGGGCGGGGGGAGTGTTGTATGTTGAAAAAGAATATGAACCCACCCTAATTTGTTATTATACTGCTTTCAAGTTAAAAAAAGGCAACACACTTACTACAATTTCTTTCCCATTCCATTACTGAAAATTATAATATTTGCTATGGAAAATAAAATAAAGACTGGGAAATTAATTCAGGCTGGATTGTATCTTCTGGACAAAGCTAAAAATGTGCAACTTGTCCAGTGCCTAGAATGGCCTCAAAGAAACTCAAACGACTCAAAAAATACCCCACCCACCTCCACCAGCTCCTCTTGTGTTCACTGTACCACTGCATTAGTGTGATCCACTGGCCAGCCTAAAAGAACAGGCAAGACTTGGCTTCTCCCTGCTTTCCTATGGGTAAGTCAACAACATGTTCATCTCCTTATCCCAGACTTCGACTCTTGTTACCGTCTAACAAGAAGGTTTCTATAGTCTATGCTATTATATAACGACATTAGATCAGCCACAGTCTACCCTTATCTGTTTAAACATCTATCTTGTAAACAGCACAAATAGGTTGACGTAAAATGCTCTAAAAGGGCAGGCTTAAAAGACTCTAGTCCTCCCTGACCATATTTTAGAGGCACCGGATGTCTGAAAAGCACCTAACTCCTAGTGATTTSAAATAGCGTTAGATGCCTGCGTGTTTTAAAATCCTATTCGGCACCTTTTGCATCTCTAGGAGCGCAAATGCCAAGAAAATCTGCCTAGTACCCTTCAAGATACGTAGTGGACACTCAGAATAYGGCATTCCTTGTCAGTGCTGATTAGCACGGCACAATTACAGGTGTAAGCACTTTCTAATCACTCGTTATTGAAAGTGTGAAGAAGCACTAAGCTATCACTTCGCTTTACGTACATCCCCACAAAGAACAGCTCTCAGTGGAAAGGGGGTGACTGTACCCAGCCGATTTCCTCCTTACACTTTAGCACAAGGTGACTCTTTACCCAGTAAAACCCATTCTGGTTTTTGTGTAGAAGAGGACAACTAAGAGGAGCTACAAAACCACTCACTTACCGATACATCTGCTGTTAACTACTGGCAAATTACCCAGTAACTGGATAATTCAGAGAAAGGAATAAGCAGAATAAACGTCTCTGCAAACATGCTTCACAGCCCTTCAACACTACCTTGTTAAGCCTCATCTTAGTCAGGTTTTTGTCTTATTTTCAATAAGCAAATGGCCATCCAAACTCTGCCCTAATAGTAGTGGTAATTCAAAATAAAAGAAGGGACACCCCCCACACTCCCACGTTAACATTCATCTGTCCTTGATTATGCAGGTAAAGTTGTTTTATGGGTCGTCAATAGAGAATACAGCAAAACCATCTCCCTGCATGGCTTCAAACAGAACATACACTCTGGGAGCAGATTGGTGTAAATTGTGGTGTTTCCATCGTATATGAAATCCAATGGGCTTTTCATTTTCAGTATAAACCTAAACTAGTTAAAGTCAGTGTGTGGCAGCGTCTCTGCTATGAAACAGCAGTTTGCATTAAAATTACATTATATTGTTTTGACATGTCTGAAGCAAAGGTTAAAATCATCTTTTTGCTGGACATTGTTTCTGTAATATTGCCCCACTGCAAAGCTTCAATATGAACAAGCCCAGAATGATGTGAAATATTTCTGATACAAATTTTATTTTTATGTGAAACTATTCAAATGCTGCTGTACAACATGAACTACCTGAACCAAATCAAATCCTCAGGTCAATTCCTTCTTCCGAGTGCTCCTCAGATAACAAAGTCTTGTTCTGCGAATCTGTTCAATATATTAAAGTTGATTCACTCGGACAGTGTGTAAGATATAATACATTAATCTGGGCCATTTCAATTTCTGAGGCTGGGACTATAAAACTGGTGTGCTGCATATCTAATTTTTTTTGAATACCTGATTTATGCATCCCTCTGATGCATAGTGTCGATGGTATGGTGGATGCGGCTGCTGCATTAACAACGGGCTGCATCAGCACTCAAATCTTATCTTGTTAAATCAGACAAATGTAGCTCAATGAAAAGGAAGGAATAAATGCCTAGGATGGTTGAAAGGAGTGAATTTTAATCCTGTTTGTTAGGGGACGTTCATGGTGGGGGCTGAATGACTGAGGCAGGAATGTCCACCAAGAGCTTATGGTACTATGAATTATTATATGCTTATACATACATCTACACATGCAGTATATACAAAGACACAGTTTTTCATTTTATTTCTACACAGACAGGTAAACATCCACCCACTGACACTCATCCACATACAAACACACACATTTTTAAAATTGGAGAAATAAATGCCTTTTAGGAAAAGTAGGTCTATATTGACAAAGAGTGTATTTCTACCTCTTTCCGATTCAAGAACAGCCATAATTGCTTCTTTGTACATAATTTATCATTTTATGCAGTGAAACAAAAGTTATCACATGGACTAAGTATCCAGAAATAGATTAGATTTTCAGAGTAATTATATATGTTTATATGATTTTGTGGATATATGGAGTACTGCTGTCGCTCTATACACAGTCAATATTAATTCTCAAGGAAAGAAAATGTTCCTGTGTTTGCACAATCAATGAGACCTTTAGAAATAAGCTTTCTGCCAGACAAGGAAAAGTTTCAATGGCACACACTTTGCAGACTCAGCCTAGGTATTTACAATAAACGGAAGGTATTGTCAGAATTAATTCTTAGGGAAGACCCTGAATCACTGATCTTTAATTGGATTCCCTTCTCTAATAAATTCTTGTATTTTATCTACAAACCATAAGTTGGTAAGGAACCTTTGTTTGTTTATCAATAAAAATGTATTTGGGAACAGGGAGGGCTCACGAAGCTGTTGTATAAGGCTATGACCATTGCAGCACTAGCAGCATAAAGCAGAAGTGGTGCGTACGAAGCCAAGTTATATCTGGAATTATTTAATTGGCTCAAAAGTGAACTTTCATGCCCAGTAAGACACTGGAAATATATTATTTAAGCATGCATCAGTTTAGCCTTTGTTGCCTGCTTTTCTCTCTACAACAACRAATTATAACAGAAAAAAACATGTTGCAAGTAGTAGATCCCACCTTCGCAACCTCTTCTGTGTGCTAAACTACAAGGTCATAGTTGTCCGTTTCTAACATCATTACTGCTTGTTGTGAGAATTGTGATGTCACAAACAGTATTAATGTATGTAGTGATGTAGTATTGATGAGGAGGAGGGCTGAAAAGAGCCTGTCATGCACGAATACCACATGTAACACCTCTCATATCTGAAAAAGACCTAGAACCAAACCCTTGAAAAGAAAGGGAGTTATTTGAATGTTGTGCTTTCATTTCCCTTTTGCCTGAATGTGAAAGCTCATCTTTAAATTCATGAAATATAAACATTTTGAAGTTAATATCTTGAGTTAACTAAACACAGCATAAAAAAAAAAAAAAAAAAAAAAAAAAAAAAAAAAAAAAAAGTAAAGAGAAGCCATGACAGAGGCCCAGACACGACAGGGACGATTCGTTATAGACCTCTTTAATAATCCAATTATCCAGGAAAGGTTGGGATATGCAGCCCAAATATGTGCAGGCTAATGGAAGAGAATACAAATAAAGGCTACGTTCTCACTTTTCCTAAAAGTTACAATGGCTTTCCTATATACCATGCATATTAACAAGTGTGCAGATCAATTCAAAGCCCTGTTCCTGTTTAGAGAACAAAGGGAAAAAACGCACGTTTATGCCAACAATTCCAAATTTAACTAAAAAACAAGAGTTAATGCTCTGACTGCTTTGGAGAACTGTGCTATGAACAGGGAGGTTCTACTTCTTCACTAGCCTGGTGAGCACTCTATAGTCTGGAAAGCCAGAACAGGTCTTCCAGGGTAAGAAAGGAAAGGCTCTTTGTGTGTGTTTGTTTTAGTGATATTACACTGCAGCACTGTGCTACAGAACAACRGCGGTCTGTGGATGACACGCCTGAAGTATTGTTGGTGGCTACCATCCCCAACGACTCTTGCTCTCAGCTGAGAGCCCTATTCAGGAGGAGCGGTGGGGAAACAAATAAAATGGCCAAACCTTGGGGAAAATACAGATAAAATGAGCAAATCAAGGTAATTGTGCTAATTATCATAATGAAGGAAAGATTTTGTGTTTGCATGAAGGCTCCCCCTCCCCCATTATGTGCATGATGCTGCGGATGCATTCAGGGCAAATGAGTTCCAGGCCTCGCTAGATGCTTGAATTTCTGTCAAAGTGGCTCCATTACATATGTGTCCCCCAGGGTCAGACCGCATTAGCCGACTCCTTTATTCCATACATGATGAACTAAGGAGTCGACAGAGTGTGTTCCAAAAATGCCTTCATAACGGATATTTTCAGCGTCCACAAGAACTTCAGCTCAGTTTAAAGAGGGGTGTGTGTTTTGGTTTTTCTTTTTTTCTTTTTCTCTCTCCCCCCCCCACTCCGTTTTTTGTTTTTTGTTTTTGTTATGTGGTAGAAGAATAAAACACAAAATGTCTTTAAGGTCACGGAACAGTGACCTCATTGGCTGGGCTAATTTGATTGTGCCAGAACAATAGCACTGTACTCCTCTGCCAGCGAAGTGCATGCTAATTATGCGATTTGCCCTTGATAAGACCTTGGTGGGTCATTCAGCAGTTGTGATCTGTCACTGACTTCTAATCATGTATTATCGTCTGGGTGAGTCAGAATGGTACCCTAAGCTTTCTGTCTTTACAGCAATGTGGCACTCTAATTACTTTATGCCAAGTGGATATGCAGAGACTGAATTAAGTGATCACTGTGATTGCCTTCAAAATCTTCTCTTTATCCTTTGTGTTGCTTCTCTGCAATTTACATTTTAAGATGCCAGAAGCTTTTGGTGAGACTGAAAATGCCACTCTCAAAAATAATGATTTTTTAATTTAAAAAGCATAACACTAAATTTAAGTCATACCAATTCCTAACAGTATTTAAATGCTGCTAAACAATATACCTCAATAAGAATCTTTCAGTAAACTTGTTGGAAATTATAAGACATCCTTTACCTTTTAATCTGCAACCAAAAGAGAAACAAAAGGAAAGAAGCCTAATCTCTTTCTAAAGTTTTAACAATTCGTAATTGCTATTTAGTAGGCAAAATTAATTATAAAGTGCTTTTCCACATTTATTAYGCCTGTGAAATGTACATGCCAATATAACAAATACTATAGATCAAATGTTAAGCTTGAAAAGCTTCATCGCTGTGTTCATCATGTTCGTTAATAACAGTAAAGATGAGTTGACCCTGTAAGTCTTACAAATTCAGGAGCAAATTTCTTACCTATTGGTTAACTCATTTTGTGGCAATTTAAGGGATCTGTGTTAGGCTAGCTGTGAAAATGCTCCATATTTTACCCAGTACTTTAAAAATCAGTTAGAGCTGCACTGTACTTCTCTATTGTTGCATAGCAACTCTCAAAAACTACAAAGCAATCTGTTATGGTAAACCAGTTGTATTAACATCTGTATTTGCCCAAAGAATGATCTAATGCCTTTTGCAAAGAAAATGTAGCGATATGTCTCTAGGTTAAATAAACAAAGTAATGATTTATAAAATTTTATAAGATACATTTGTCTGAATCATCCTTGAAAATATGAACTCTGAAGTGCTACTTGAAAGTTGTCATAAAACAGACAAAAAATCCTCACAATGCTAAATTTATTGTACCACTAACAGAAAATAAGGATTTTCAAAGCTTTTCTGTATTGTATGTCAATATTGCAGTATAATTTTTTTTTTTTTATAGAAACAAACTGAAAAAATAGTCAATAAAAACCATAAAGGACAATTGAGAAAAAATTGCAAGCCTTATTTTCCTTGAATCACATGATGCACAAGCAGCATTATTTGCTGAAACCTTGGTTTGTTGGGGGCGGCGGGGGGGGGCGGGAAGGAGAGAGGCAGAGAGATGGAGTGAGAGAGAAAGACAGAGAGAGGCAGAGTGCCTAGAAATAAGATGCATTCCCTGGGTGGCAAAACAAAAGAGCCCAAGAGGAAGAAGGGGGAAAAAAAAAAAGAAAAAAAAAAAGAAAAAAGAAAAAAAAAGGCGCTGTAGAAAGTTGACACAGTCAAGAATAATGGCTAAATCTATCAAGTTTGATCAGGTCTGCTATAATGAAGTGGAGCTTCATATTCCAAGCAGGGACAATGAAGACAGAAGTCAGGCTCTAGAAATGTGCTGCTCACTTTGTGCTTGGAATATGCAGCAGCCAGCAGGGAGCCACAAGATAATTACACAGTATTTGTGTGGTTCCAGGAAGCTTCCTGCGCAGGTTGAATGCCCGCGCTATATTAAAAGGCAGCACAGTGAAATGTTTTTAATGAATATTTTTGTCAGAGAAAGAAAAGGCATTTGAATGATTTTTGTGTATGCAGGGAACGAGAGGTGGAACATCACTGTCAAAATACAGGTACCTTTATTTATATTTACTCCATTATTTACAGTTTCAAGAGCCTAACGTCCTTTCAATAATACAAATCGCAACACTAGGTTAATGTTATTTAGGGCTAATTGCACATACAGTCCCCTAACTAATGTTTGCTGTTAGTATGTTTCGCTGAAATCCTACACCAAACTGGCTTGAAACTACTTTTATTTTTATTTCCAGTAGGAGCTGAAATGTTTAGACACATTTAATCAGAAAACTCAAAGAAGAAGTAACACAGATGTTGATACTTACTATTCAGTAGCCCTTGGCAGTGATAGATCTAAAACATAAGAATACATTATTTCAGCACTCTGTAATTCTCACCTAACAGATGTGAATAATCCACTGAATTAAAAAACCCAGACATGATACTCATAAATGCTTGTTTTGCAGTGCAAGCAATCGTATTGATCAAAACCTAGACTTTGGTAAAAAAGTTAATTTGAAAGGCTTTTTGCCGGTCCAGATTTCAATATTATCTACACCCAAGCAAGCCCTTGTTTTGCTGCTTACAATTGAACCACTTCTGGTATGCATGGACTGAGACAATTTGCTGTTACGTGCTGCTGAGTATCCTCGTGCAAGATTAAATAAGACCCTTTAGATTTCACAGCACTGTCCTCCACAAGAAACACAGGTACATACACTCGCTTCCTGCTCTCGATTCAGTGACCGCAATTCACAAGGATTGTTTGGGATCAAAATTTTAATTTTTAAACAAATACCATGGTCAGTTTTTTAATGAAACTATGATTCCATAGAGAGAAACTCCCTGGCTGAGAAAGGAGGCCCAGCGACCCTCCGGTCTGCCACCCGGGATTAGTGTGGCCTCTCCGCCTGCACTGCCCCAATCTCCTTCCCACCCAAAATGTATGCCTAGATCTAGTCTACTGATTGCCAAATACTGAACAAGAGAGAGAGAGAGA